>JAGXCT010037151.1:0-21961 GCA_022495035.1 Philopotamus ludificatus | reverse complement strand
TAATTTTAAAACAATTATTTAAAGATTTGTAATTGTTTTAAAATTAATATTATTTAAATTTTTCCTACGTTATTATTTTTTTCGTATGTCTTGTCATAAATTTTAAATATGTACTTCTACTAATGAGTATAATCAGAGATTTATCACATCGGGTTCTGAAAATAATATAGGTATTTAATAATGGCCAAAAAAAAATAAACCATATTATTTAATTATGTTATATTTTCAGTAATTATTGGTAAATCAACACATACCCCTTATTCATTATAATTTTCTGGGGAAATTATTCTATGAATATCTTTTCCATAAGTATTATTTTTTAATATCGTATATTTTTTATTATTAATTATATGGGGGGAATGTAAGTGTCAGAGACTTATTCCCTTGGCATCTTTAGAATCTTTATATGGGGTGAATGGTGCTTTGAAATCTAAAAAATCGAAGAATTGACGGAGACGGCGTTCGATCAACGCGTCTCTTTTGTCTCGGTATGAAGCCGATCCGTTTTTGCGGCGAATTGTAGCTGGAGATGAGAAGTGGGTGTTGTTCAATAACTTCCCGATCCGCGGCTCTGGAAGATTCCTTGTGATTACCTTGGATACCAATCTCGGAATGCTTTGCCACACTGGACAAATACTAGAAAAGGCAAAACACGCTATCGGCTGCCCAGTTGGCAACAGGGTCGCTGGTGCCAACTGGGGTATCAAATTTCGAATAATGAAGAGCTATTATAACGCAATATTCGTCCATATTTTCCCATATGCCGCCAATTTCTGGCCCCATAGGGCTAGAATATCAACAATTCGCCGACGCCTTCTCTCGGACCAGAGATTACCACTGCTGATGCTCACCAGAGCGTATACGGCGGCTCTTGCTGTCCTGACCGGAGTGCTGCCCATGGACTTAGAGCTTCAAGTTCGTTCTCCACTATGGCTAAATACAAGAGGGTTTGAGGTCCTCATTGACGGACCGTGTCGGGTAACTGTTCATCCCAAATGTCCAGGCCCGCTTAAAAAAACCCCTTTGGATTGAGCCAAACTACCATGTATCACAGTTCATCACGGGACATGGTGAGTTTAACTCTAAATTATATATACTTAGGAATGATCCGCGCTGCAAATTTTGTGGGTGTGCCGATCAAACTTCGGAACACATCTTGTGGGTGTGCCCGGAGTTTGAATCCGTGGGTGAGGTCAGACTGGTCCCTGGCCCCATCGGACACCAGGATTTAGTCTCAAACGGCCCTGCTTTCTGAGCCTTCAGGGTCTTTACCGGCCAAGTCGGAGCAAGAATCGCCTCTATTGAGCTCATTCCTTAGCCTGCTTTGGCGAGGTCTATAAATAAAGAGTGTCGGTCCATTATTAACGTTTTGTCGTTATAATGGCTCCTCAAAGGTAGGCTGAGCAATTAGTCTTACCGTAGGAAGGGCGGTTCAAAAAACCTCTACTGGACTATACAATGATCACAGGATTACTATAAAAACACAGGAAAACATAAGGGAGCTAGGATTGGAACTTTTAACTCATCCATCTTATGGACCGGATTTCACGTTGTCCGATTATCACCTTTTCAGATCGTTAGAGCTAGTTACACTAAGAAGTAAAAAAAAGAAATATTGTTGGAAAAATAAAAACGCACTTGGAAAATTTTTTTAATGAAAAATCATAGGACTTTTTTTAAAAAGGGTATCGAACAACTGCCTTTATGCTGGTGGATAGTGTTAGAAAATGTTTTTTTTTAATAAATAAATATTTTTCGCCAGCAAAAAAAATTTGGTTTTTTTTCGGTCCCTCTAATATCATAAATATATCTGTAAATGAGGGAAGTGATCACTATGTACTTCATATATTTAAATAATTTAATCGTATTTATTCGATTGTGGCCATTACGAACTCGAGTTGAAATCGGTCCAAAAATCACTCCCGTTTAATTTGTACATGTGTACCCGGAGTTGAGTCGGAGATTGCGATTTGTTGGTGTTAAGATTACCGAAATGTAGAAGCACTTATCATGTTGTGGAGGGCCGCGGGCGCTTCGGCAAGATAAAGGTTGGAACACAAACAGGAATAAGTTGATCCTTCCACACTGGGGGTACACAAATAAGTATTATTATAATCAAAAGTTTTAAGTTTCGGTCCCCGGCGCTGATAAATAAGTGTTGGGCGGGGAAGGCGCTGGAAGAGCAGGGGCGCATTCTTATCGGGAGCGCCCCGGGCCCTGGACTCAATGGGATAGGTGTGGCGCGGCCCTTTCACGTTCACCTGACAATTGCTAAATATATTGTCTCTGGTTTTTGTTTGGGGTACAGCTCTTATGGGGATGAAGTGTGCTCGTTAATGGTGCATTATATGTGTAGTTTATATATTTAAAATGTATAATAGGAATCCCCCGACTAACAATATAAAAGAGCATAGAGTCGAATTTTTTTTTTAGTTGGTATTTTTATTTTCTATAAATTCCTTGTTAACTAACTACTATTAGAGTAATGGATAATGCTAAGATAATTCTGTACTAAAGAGAGCTTAAAACTCTCGGTCTGTCAACAATTATTTGAATTAGGATAATTTTCTTTAACACAGCCGTCACGGCGGCTCGAAATCAACCGCGTCATCCGAAGGGGGTCTCTTCAAGAATTCTTCATCTATATCTTGACACTTTTAATTGGATTATTCTAAGAATAAAAATAGTTATTCATGATATGCTATAACTAATCAATGCGACACGTAGATGACAACGCTCTCGATGATGTCTTGCCTCAGACTGAGCTCTTGCATTATTTGTCACTCGCACGTTTCACTCGCACTTGGCACTTCGTACGGGACGCAAGCGAGAAAAAATATTTGTCAACAACCGCAAGTATTGTTGTTTTTATTTTTTTTATGGCAATTGCAAACAATAAAGGACAATGGTTATTAATAATATTTATTTTTTAGACTTTTATTGACAAATACCAAAAGTATGAGATATGTAGGATTTATTTTAAAAGAGTTATTCGAGGAAAATAAAAAAAAACTAGAGGACCCAATAATACAGCTAGGTATAAATATCAGTTTCTCCATAATCTGTAATCCATTTTAGCTCTATTTTTTTCTAAAAAATCATGATAGTTTCAATTAAATATAATAATATATGACATAAACCAAATACTTTCTATTTCTTAACATTTGTATTGGTTTTACACGAGTTTTTTTTAAAATTACATGTACAAGGCAAAAGTTATAAAGCTGAAATAAGACAAATAGTTTATTTTAATACAATTAATGAATCTACAGCAATGATTAATTATAATTAATATGAACATTGTATAAAAATTCCCTATAAAGTTGACTTAACTTTCAGGTCTAAAAATATTCTTTGTTGAATAGAAATTATGCTTTTAAAAAACCACTCCTCACTCTCACAAGTTTTTAACTTACTGCTAAATTACTGCCACCAAACGCTTCTCACACTTGTCAGCTATTTACTGATGCAATTTCAGTTTATATTTGTCAATGGATATTGGAGTGGTGACAAAAAAGCCAAATGTTCCAATATTGGAACATCGGGATTTACATGTTTTTCAAAAACTCGATAATATAATAAAATAAAATTCATTGTCTTTACGATATAATTATTTGATTATATTTTATTTTACGATAGATGGCATTGCAAGAAATTTTAAAACGCCATCTCTCTACTTTAATAAATGTTTTTTAAAGTTTGTAATATATTTTATATTAGGATATAGCAATTACTTGTACCCTATATGCTTTAAAAATAACCCATTCTGTCGATCACACTTATTGTACGCGTCGTCTGTATTGTTCAGCAACTTGTTCAGACGAGATCTCGCCGAGTACGAACTCATCTCCCACACGTAATAATTTTCAGAAATCGCTATATACACACACACGCACACTGTCGCATATCAAATTACTTATGTGTTTTAAAGTGCCTTTTCAATTTACGATATTACTCCACAAGATGTTGGAGGGCCGAACTCTTAGAATGTCGTACCATTTTCTAATTGGAGGAGAGGGAAGCCGACTGACAAACGTATTGGGAAATTGTAATGATTAAAGCAAAAGAGCAAGAAACTGGCGTATGTGTGTGTGTGTGTGCAAGCGAAAGTCATGGCTGACTTTTCACTCTGCGTGTGAATTTCTAATGAATTTTTCCGCATCACTCGTCTCCAATTGCCTCCAAAGTTTGAACGAATATTAAATTATTTATCAATATGTGTATAAGGGTTGAATTTTCACCCCCATACACAATTACTCCACGGACGTTTTAACGAATTTAGTTTGCGAAAGTTTTTTTTCGCGTTAATTCATTTAATTATGAAAATTTGATTATATCCCGTATTTAATTCGATATTGTCCCGCAAAGAGGGTTCCTTTGTAGCGTTGGTTTTTTCGTTGAATTAACCCTTTTACGGCTGAGAGGTCAGGCCCGGTGATTATCGTCACTTTGGCGGATTCGTCTGATGCAAAGTGGGCTTAGCTGCATCGTATGTGCGGACCCTCGTGTCTTGTGCGGAGCCCCCGTAGGAGGACCCCGGGAGCCCCAGACGAGCGGAGAGACTTCGCCGGAATCTATTAAGAGGATTAACTCCCGATGAAGCCAACGGGGTGGACGGGGGACGGGCCTCCAGTTTCTGCTAACGCGCTTAGCCCGAGAAGAGCACGGCCCCAAACCTAATTAACACATTCTGTTGACGCCAGATTTGATATTTAAATTTATATATTTAAGCAGAAAGTATAAGCAATTTAATGGGATACGTCTAACGATAACGTTCAACTCTATTCTTAATTGGATTATCTACAAATTGTTAGAAAAAAAACCGTCGAATAAAGAATTTCTCATACTTTATAATGTTTTTCTAATAATAAAATATTATTCTATCACTACATTAAGGGGTCACTCCTACAAAAATCAGGCGGCTTATTAGAGAAAGTCATCAGAATTTGTAAAGGTTTGATAAACGTGGTAAAATATTAGAGAAGGATTTGTGATTCGAGCTATGGCAAGCCTTTACTCTTGCTGGTGATGAAAGAAATTTAGTCTCTGGTACTCTCTACTTGGCGATATCTGACAGTGACGGCACTCGTGGCGGTGTAGTGCCAAGAGTATTGTAGAGGAGCACTCTTCCAATGATCCCGACGGCTGAGGGATATACGAGAGAATATATACACAGTCATCATGGCGGCATCCGTGTGTAGCGCAACAAGATGGCGACTACATCTTACAATGGAGCGAGAAGACCTCTTTCATGCTTAGGTCACCTTGTCGAAATGTACAAAACCATAATTTTAACACTTTCATTACGTTTTTAAAGACTTTTCCATTATATAATCGCCAAGCATGACGTATCTTTGGTGTGACTTGAGGGCTATTAAAGCAACAGATCAGTACTAATGTTGCAAGATAATATTTACTTGCCACTGGATAGTATTCATACTTATTTGTCATATTTATTTAAAAAACGACAATATTCATGGACCTAATATATTGAAAAATTAACGCTTGATTTAATATCTATACTTTGTTTCTGGATCCATAATAAATATTAAAACAAATATTGATTTTGACAAAACAAAGTTAAGATTTTATTATTTTCTAAGTTCTTTTCGTTAGTACCTTTAAAAAACATTTAAAAATACGTTGAAACTGTACAGAAAAAATTTACGCCTTTTAAATCAAAAATGGTTAAATTGAATGATTTGATTGATGTAAATCGCTTTTTAAATTATGTAAGAGCATTTCTCTTGATTTTTGACGTGTCTGTCAAGATTTTTCTATGACCGGGCTCTCCACCCTAGAGATAAATGGCCGGCGGCGAAAGGGTTAATCCTCTCCTGGAGCAAGCTCTCAAGTGTTGCAGGCCTACTGTCCCGCTCGCTCGCCCTCTAGCACCGTTAATGAAATAATCATGTAAAACAAAAAGTTTCCGAAGCATCCACAGGCCAGCTCACCAGACACTAAAAGCTTTCCATCTATAAAAGTTATGGGAGTAGAGCTCTCCGCCATCTTACCAGGGCCTTGCACACCACGATTTTCAATAATGAATACCCGAATATTAAATATAAATCAACAATATTACCATAACAACCGATTAACTCTAAAATTACTATCTTTAAACCATTTTAGATATATTTTTTTCTCAAAAAGAAATTTATTGTTTATGAATTTGAATGAATATTTTTACTTTAAATTTTCTTTAATAGTATCATATAGTTATTGCATATCTTTGCATATCTCACACTATACGTACTTCGACTATCTGGGACCCTTTGACCCTTTAACAGTTTAACTAAACAAGTGAGTCATACATTTTTGCCTCGCTTTGCTTTTTAACATTCCACTGATTCACATATTAATAAAAAATGGCTACTTCAATTATCATTTTTAACGATCAAAAAGACCCCAGAGGAAGTCTTTGAAAAAATCTTTTAAAATAGTCGGACATTTATTTTCTGAAAGATTATATTATTTTTAAAGGTTTTTATAGTTTTGAGATTCTTTCTTAAAACGTTAACCATCTCAACCTTAACCCATCTATTACACTGGCTTAAAAACAGCCACATCGTCCGAAGGGGGTATTTCGGATACCCCAAGCATTTCAAGTCAAGATATTAGTGAATTCTTCATCAATATTTTGACTTTTTTTTAAAAATGGATTATTAATAAGGACAATAATAATTAATAATATTTGTTTGTAAGACTCTTTTAGACAAATATAAAAAGTTTGTGACATGTAGGAATTATAATAAAAGAGTTATTCGCGAAATATCGTATATTTGGGATCCCCACTAGACCCCATCGGCACGGCAAGTATTTCCAGTAAATATATACCGTAAAAATTCGGCAACAAGCTACTGAAAAACAGAAGTTTTCTTGAATGTCCCTGACAATCTAAGTCTATTTATTAATTATTATTGTATAAGGAGATGGAAAGTATTACGATTAATTTTGGAATGCAAAATTTGGAAAATCAGGGATTAGTCATGACTATATAAGGAGAGGTTTAATATTAATTTATGTATTTGGATGGAGATTAAAGAATAACTGTTATATAATATTTTTTAAATAAAATGATAATATTAACCTTTTCCACTCTGTGGGCCAGACATATTGGCCCATAAAATTTTCATAGCACACAACTTGATCCAAACCAAATCTCTTTTAATATATTTTTTTAATACATTCGACTAAACCTGAACAATGTCGTAAAGGTTAAACAATCTTACATGATGATGCAACATACGCATCATCGGCCACGAAAGTGTTAAAATAATTATTATTTTAAATATGCCATTAATACAAATATATACATAATTTTGAGTGCATTAAATGTCTTTATTTACATATTCGTTTCGAGATTTTTGCGTATTATCTTTTTTAACATCAAATTATGTAAAAAAAGATATTTTTTGTTTATATAATTAATTTATTATCGATGGTCTAAAACGATAGTTTTAATTAAATGTATATTAATATGGTGTGTGGCATCCCTGACTCATCCGCTTGTCCGCTAATGTACGTTACGGTTTCAGCTACCAGAAACCGAAGTTAGAAATGGCCCCGGGGTCTGCAACTCACACTACACTACGCCTGTTTACCCACCAAGAAATTTTCAGAAGCTTTGATATCGCGTTTTGTACAGAGGCAAAATTAAGGTACGAAGAGCACACCAAAACTAATTCCATTAAGTATACATAAAATAGAAATTAAACTCTTGCCGGTCCTGTTTCACTATTTATCGATGCCGAGAGGCAGGATGGAGAGGGAGGGGGTTGTATCGTTTCACGTTAAATTGCGTTATTGCCAAAATCAATTTGTACGTATTAATATTATTGTTGTTTCTGCGTGGAAACACTCGGGCACTTTGTTTCTTAAATCTCCGAATGACAGTGTAAGTCTCGTAGATTTTCCGTGAGCGGTGGGGGGCGAGCGGAGACTTGAGGAAATGAATCGACAAATTTTCCTCAGGATGGAATATTTATTACAACTTGACCAGACAAACAAAGTTGGCCAACAAATCAAGATTACGGAATGTGACACGCGCTGCATAAATTATTTTGCAAATGGCAGACAAATCTATGAGGGATTTGCGAATAATTCATTTAAAAAAATGATATTCATTCCAGCTGCGTATAAATTATTTAAATAATATGTTTTATAGTATGATCCTCGTATAACTTTTATAAGAACGTATCTCATTTGTTATGAATATCGGATACTTTAAATTATTCTTGATAGATACAATGACATTGGCGTAGAATTTATATTATAATTATTTTTTATTTTATTTATTAATCCTCAATCTGTCATCTAAAAATAAATCAAGAATTTTTCGAACACTTATCAAAGCTGTAACTCTTATGAATAAAGGAACTTCCCGCATTTATCGTTTTTGGGCAATTATCGGTTTCTTTAAGAGAAAAAGTTTCGCTGTATTTCATATCTAGTTAGTTATTAAAAGTTACTACCTTCAGCCCTTGTTTAACACGGTCATATGGTTCCACAAAAAACGTCGTTTAATACAAATTCTTCTAATACAAGGTTTAAAATTCATACAAAATTAAGGTGCAGGTTCCAAAAAAATACCCAATAAACAATAAAAATATATGTATTTATTTAAAATACTTAGTACAGTTATTCCCAAATTTTTCTAACAATTTTTATAACAAATAAAAATATTTATAAACACATTTAAAGAAAATTTTGTATTCTTATAATCTTATATTTATTTTTTTCCCATAAAGTAAAATAAATCATCATTTTCACGGCTCGAAATTTTAATTATATCTAATATAAGTATACTATACATATAATACTTTGACCAAATTATCTCCAATGGGAAAAAAGTTATTAGGATTTTTTTACAGAGCCGCTTAAAATGCAAGATCGAATAAAAAGATGCGGGCTTAGGTGTAAGTTTCGCCTGAAAACAGCGGGTGCTTGAGGGTTAATATAGATCATACTTGTCACAAACTTTTTTTATTGGTCTAAAAATGTCTCAAGAATAAATATTATAAATAATCATTGTTCGTTATAGTCTGCAATTGCAAAAAAAAGTTGCTGCTGTTGCCACGCGCGCGTTTTTTCTCGCTTGCATCCTGTACGATGTGCCGAGTGCGATTGAAACGTGCAATTGACACGTGCTTCGAGCTCAATCTGCATTGTCATTTACGCGTCATATTAATTAGTTATTAGTAAAATATCGACCTAATAATGAAGCATATCATGCATAACTATGTTTATTATTTAAAATAATATTCATAAATGCTTAGGGTACCTGAGATACCCCCTTCGGAGTTCGTAGTTGTTTTCGAGCCGCCGCGACAGATGGTTTAAATGTTGAAATAAATTAGGATGTTAATTATTTTAATTGATTGTTTTTGATGAAGTCCTTTTTATACACAAATATAACTGTGTTGTGGAAAGAATCTTAATATAAGAGGACCGGGGGGGGGATGTTTTCGATTTATCAAAGAATAACATTTAGTTCCATATTGCCACATGTGTCGTGGAGGGGGTAATAAATTATTTTCATGCAGTTTTAATCACTCTTCCCTCCTCACGGTACGTCTAAAACAAATTGGAGAATATATCCAGGGTCTTGGTCACTCTCCAGCACTGGCCCGCGGCTCGGTAACCGGTCGCCTAAGTGATATTGAGAGAGCAGATGGATGAGGCCCGCGCGGGGTCGCCAAGACCCCGGCCATATTTCCCCGTGGGTGGGGTCACCGCGACCCCAATACATAACCCCGCTCCCACTTACTCAACTGTCTTCCTTTATCTATCATAAGCCCCGCCACTTATTTAACTGTCTCGCGGGCCTCGAAGGGTTGAGAGTCTTGCCTAACAAATCGGTGGTATGTTAGCAACAATTTGCGCCACGGGCCTTGACCAACGCCGTATGAAATCATAGAACGCTTTGCGGCCATCATTATTCTTCGTCCGGGCTGCGGTCGCTCTCAACATTCTCGACACGTCAACTAGTGTGGAATAGTTTCAGTTGATGGCTCAACCCGCGCCGAAGTACGATTTAGGACCGATCTGGTATGTGCTCGAATTATTGCGTTCACAATGTAGCGTTTAATTTGAAACTGAAACTATTTTAAAAGATCCCACATTTAAATATTTATAAAAGAATATTTTAGAGTTAACATATTAACTGGATTTATTGTGCTAGAGCTGTTATTTTAGGAATGTGATGGCAAAATGTATTGAAATGAAACATGGTTATAAATCAATAACTCAATGAGTGCCTTATAATTTTTATATATGTTGATCTCGTAATCTTAATGATCAAAGAATGTCTACGTTGAATTATTTCTGGGAAAAAAATGTAACAAACTTGGGTTCAAAGTATATCAAACCATACAAAAAATCGTTGTTTTGTTAAATGCTTCACCGAAATAAATGGGAATATTCATGAATCACTTGAGGAAAATTATGTCGATGAAGCAAATTTGATTAATATGACATCTGACATAACAAAAAATCATGAAAATACTATAGAAAAGATAACATCAACCGTATATTTTCGGGTTGGACAATATTCAATTAGTTGCAAAAATTAGATCATGGTACTAAATAATCAAGAAAAAAAAATTTAGTTCGTTTCGATCTCAAATTTATCATAATGTTTCGTTTATTATATAAAGGTATCTCGGTATACGTCTGGTTAAGAATAAGTTCAGCTTGATGTACGTCATGAAATTTTTTATTTGTAATATAGGTCACATGCATTCAATTCGCAAACGCTCGCGTCCTCAATCGACTAAATTCCAGAGGTGCTTTGAAGTGTAAACTCTAGTAAATAATTAATCTTGAAAGAATTTTGGATTGTATATCTCTAATTTACAAAGCCTAATGTTTTCTGCAGAATAATAAACTCTGCTTTTAGTAATTTGTGGTCAGAAACAGTGACTGAAAAGTGATTTAAAGCTGTGTATAGTGGAGGATACTACATCTCTGAGAAAAAGAGAAAAGCTAGGTTGACTATTGAGGAGTTACCGAAATTTTAGAAGGAGAACAGTGGTCTATAGATTTTGAGAGGATTAGATTGCTCGTCTATCAGCCTCTGGGTCTCAGTTTTTGGATCTGAGTTTCTTATTTTATTTTTTTATTTTTTTTTGGATATTATTCTATTTTTTTAATAATAACCGTGCTTCTGTAATTTTTTGAATGCTCTGTGCACATTTTGCACTGAAATTACATAGAACTTACATAGAATTACAAGGAATAACATAAAAGTACATTGAATATTATTAAAGGTACATACATATATTTGTTATTTGAAGTTAGTATAATGCAAGGTAGAACATGTTATAAATGAAAATGTAATACATATATAAGATTGTTATTTTAGAAATTAGTACATGAAGGGAGGAAAATGTTATATAATATTAAATGGTGTTAAAAGAAAAAGCAGACATGTTATTGTTGTATAAAATTGTTTTTTGTTAATGTGGTCTGTTTAAGGCAGACCATCTGTATTTTTTTGCAGGACGGTAGCCAAGAACGGTTTTGGGAAGCGGGATTTTGTGGTGAGCGAAGGAATGTTCGATGGTATAGTTAGATAGTGCGGAGATGGATGGGTTGGCTTTGGCGAATTTATGCAGGTTGCTGTAGAAAGGCAACGCGTATTTTTTAATGAGGTCAGTTAACGGTGGGATATTTAAAAAGGAACTGATTTCCTTGTTCCGGACAAACCAGGGAGCTTTGGAGATGGCTCTATGAATTACATTGATTCTGCGTTGGATTCTATTTAGTAGGAATGGCGCGGTGCCCTCTAAAATGGCGGAAGTGTAAAGGATTTGTGACGGATAACAGCTGTATATATAAGTTTTTAATTTAGTGGGTAGGGTACTTTTGTAGTTAATAAGAGACGGAGGAGGCGGTGACATGTTAATCTTTTGACTGCTATTTGATGTGATTGAGCCAGGATAGTCTATGATCAAATATGACCCCTGTGGTACTTTGTTTGGACTTCCAATGGAATAGCTGAGCTGCCAATTTTAATCGAGGAAGTGGTTTAATTTTCTTTCTTCGAAGAGTGCAATAGGAGGGCTTGTGTTTTAGCTGAGTTGATATTTATCAGCCATCTGTCGCTCCAGCTCGAGAATTCTGTGATATAGTCTTGAATATATGATTTGATTTTGATGGGCCAGATGTGTCTGCAAATTATGGCAGTGTCGTCTGCGTAGAGATGACGCGATGCGCTTTTTGTTGGTTGAAGGCGGAATGTCAATGTAAAGTGAGAGCAGAGGCGAAAGTGCTGACCCTTGCGGGACTCCCGCACTTATCGGCCTGGTGGTGGAGATATCTGATTTGATTTTAACGCGAAAAGTTCGGTTATTCAAGAAGGAATGTATTAGTTTTATGTAGGCTGACGGAAAGCCTGCTTTTATCAATTTGTGAATTAGTCCGTCGTGCCAGACTTTGTCAAAGGCACGCGTGATGTCTAGGAAGATGGCTCCGGAGGAGTGTCCGTAGCTGAGACTCGCCGATGAATCTGGTATAATGAAGAAGTTGGTGGCATGTAGAATGTCCGGGTCTGAAGCCGTGTTGTTCGTCGGGAAGCACCTTGAGGTCGTCGGCTATTTTAGTAATCTTCAAGTTGATTATTTTCGAAGATTTTACCACCGTGGAAAGGAGGACTGATTGACGTAGTTACCTATATATTTGGGAGATTTCACCTAGTCGCGGTGTACAACGATGTCAGCCAGTTTCCAGGGATGAGGAAAGTAGTTAAATTGAATAGAGGAATTGAAGATTTTTAATAGAGAAATAGAAGACTAAGATATATATACTCTATTCAGACTCAGAGGAGGAGGGGATAGAGAAATCCCTTACTTCATTAATCACGGAAGATTTTAAAACCCCAAATAAGTAATATAATAAGTACCACCCCAATAAATCCGAAACAATTCATAATAGAATTGTCTGACCAAACAAGGGCACATTTCTGAAAACATCTTTAATAGTAAAGGTCAAACCTAAAAGTCATTAACTAGGTCCAGTACAGGAAAGTGAAAACTATATCTCCTTGCTTTGGTATTTATGTATTTAGCACGTATAAATCGCACATTTTCCTCGCACTCGTCACATCGTACTAGATGCGAGCGAGAAAAAACATCGCGCGCTTGGCAACAGCAGCGATCATTTTTGTTTTATATTTTTTCGCAATGATATAGGATAAATGATAATGATTATTTATAATATTTAATATATAAAGAGTTGTTCGAGAAAACTTAAACTTGGATTAAAACGGCTCGTTTAACAATAATATCGGAAAAACTGGAATCGGTTCGATTCCAGCAAGAAAATAGCGGTTTTTTCGGATTTTCCTTCAGCTCTAAGTGATTATTTTTAAATTGTTTTGAAACCGAAATAAATTAAAATTTAATCAATGTATAATATTTCACAGACAATGTGTTTTTTTTTCAAGGGAACGAATTATGGACGTATACCGAGGTACCATAATAATAAATTACCAGTATAAAAAATTCGCTATCCTTAACGTCCGTCTTATACTGAGGGCTAAATATAGTGGGGGCCAATTTATTCCGAATATCCATAACCAATATATATTTTAGGGGCTTCTTGTTCTTCGAAACAAAATATTATTAAACCTGTATATTTTTTCCATTATCTGAAAATCATGGAAATAAATGGATAAAGTAATTCATTCATAAACACGTGTTTCACGATCAGAGTATTAATTGTTGAGCTTTGATGTGTATTTTTTAGATTTTTTTATCTAGTCAGTCTAGAGTCAAAAAATCAGTTTAGTGGTCGAAATTTTTGGCTTTAAATGTAGACGGTATTTTTTTGAGGAAATCTTAATTTTACATCAAGATCAATAGGCAGATATTTTTTCGATTAATTACTAATTAGGGTTATATCATCGACGGAGGGAATTGCTTACAGAAAAACCAAAAAAAAATCTGAATACTCGTAAATAATAATTGCTTATCATTTTTAAATTAGAATTTTGCCATACAATTGCGGTTTTCTAATGAATATTTGATAAAACAATAGCGGCGACATCCAAAGACGTTTCTCCATCGACCCCCCTCGTCTCCATCGGCGTATGACGTCGGGGGTGGTTCAAAAAGTACCAGGAGGCGACCACACCGCTGTGATTTAGAGCCTCGCCACCGAAAACGTTTTCTAATTAAGCGTCTGTCACAAAACGTCGGTGGTCCTTGCAAAAAAGGAGGAGATTCCAATTTTTCAACTAGAATAAAAAAAACTTGCCCTCCCCATTCCAGGGCCGGATGCTGGTGCGCGATTCGCATACCAAATTTTGTCGCCCAATTTGTGACAAATTATTTTAAATACGGAAAAATCGCGCATAATTCAATCATAGCAAATTGATAAAAAAATAATTAATTTTAAATAATCGTGCGAATGGCATTCACTTATATCTGAGAAGTGCAGGTGAGCAACGTACGTATACGTAAGATGCTCGTGTCTTCGGATTCCTCTTCGTCTTATGTAATAATTGTCTTCGTTAGTTCTCACACATTTCTCACTAGAAAGGGCATTTATTCGCGTATTATTTTTTTTATTATTATTAATTATAATTTGTATTAAATATATCTGTATGATTGTCGTCGATATGTATTCGATTGATTATTTGTTAATATTAATTTTAATAATAAATAATTCGGTGCAGTAATAAATGCCTAGGGATCCCAATACTAATAGTCGACACATTGTCAATTTGTTACGTGATTTTCAGCAAAATATCCTTTTAGCAGCATCGCCGATAGAGCATAGAGTCATCAGATAACTACGTACACACATCAGATAATAAACGTATTTAGAAAATGAATTTCAGTAGCGCTTCAGTAATCTTCATACGTGGACGTAAATCGAAGTGAATAAAAATGTCGCGATGGTGAGAATAAATAACATAGTTTACCGAGCAAATAGTGCGAAATAATGAAATATATTTCAGTTTACCGTTTTCGCCGATTTACCGCACCCTCCCCGCTTCCGGAAAAGCGACCGTTCCGGTTCCGAACCCGTAAGCATTTTTCCGACCAACTTGTTTGCCCAAACGACCGGGAACTAATCATCTGACGTCATATAAATTCCAGCAAGGTAACGTGGCCACCACCTTCGTATTTTATTGCGGCGAGATAAGGTCAAACGTATCGGCTCTGCTTCCTGAGGTAAACACGGGTCCAATAATTCCGATTTACGACGGCGGGGGAGGGGTGGTCGAATTTTTGCTTTATTTTCGATAGAAAAAAATGTATTAATGTCGCTTTGAGTCGAGAGAGGGTCGTTTAAAAAACGGCTATAATTTTGAGAATGTCGTAAATTGGTAGGAGTCGATATGGCCGTATTGCATGTCGTCAGCATAATGCCGAGCGTGAATGCAATAATGTCATTTTCTCCGCCGATGCTACTTATAAAGCCATTACTTTCACACAAAATGGAAGTAAGAAATTATCAAAAATATGTTTTTAATATTTAAATAATATTTTCTGTTATTTTATCAGTGAATACGTGTAACTAAACGCATTTTCTATTAATATTGTCGTAAATATGATTCTAGATAACATGCATATTATTTCAAAAATGTAAGTTAAGCGCTAATGAGCTAAGTTATTATTCGGGTAATTATAAGTAGGTAATTATTTATAACACTTGCCAGGTGGTATGTAAATAGAATATACCCATTACCTCCATATTTATGTAGGATTTAGTCATAAATAACTAACGATTTTTTATCATACTTTTATTTTGCTTTAAAAATATTACAAAATTATATTAATCCATTATGTATTTATCACTGTTATCATAGTGTTATCAATAATGTAATTTTTTTTCAATAATGATTCTTAACAATGTAGATTCTTTATTAATGAATGCACCTTTTTAAAAATCAATTGCACCTTCTTAAAAATTACGTAAAAAAAACGTAATTATTGGGAAAATGTATTTAAATGTTTTATTAAATTTTTAATAAGGTGCATTTGATTTGTAAAAAGGTGCATTTGATTTGTAAAAGGATGCATTTGATTTGAAAAAGGATGCATTTGATTTGAAAAAAGGTGCATTTGACGTGAAAAAATGTATATGCTTCTCCCATCTTATTGGTAACTTATCGATCCTCTCATAAAATTTAGTGGGTTTAGACTAGGGCTTGTAATTGACCGTCAAATTGCAATAACCGGTAAACGGTAAATAATTTCTCCCATTACTGGTTTATCGGTTATTTACCGGTAAATGAAAAAAAATAGACGTGGATTAGATTGTAATGTAATGTTCAAATATTGGCCACGACATTTCTTTTTGAATAACATTGTTTATATCTTTATTTTTGTCGTTTTTGTAGTTTTGTTATTTATTGCTAATTAAAGCTTTTCTTCAAGAGTTAATATTTTGACTCCCCTTTCGTATCCATACCGCTTTTTTGGATTTTGAATGATTGAAATATTTTTTTAATGTAGTACGTTTAATTGTTTGTTAATAATTTTGATTATCTACGTTTTTTATATTTATATTAATACTTTGAATAATTATAATAATAATTTATAATTATATATTATTACTCGTAATTCAATATTTTTCAATAGTTTAATGGGTTTGGAAATCTCTATTTTTTACAATTTTACTTTAACCCTTTATAGGGCAAAGGCTGAAGTTGGTTAATATATTAACCAGTCGCTTTAAGGTCTATATTTCAATGAGCGCCCATAGAAATGTCAACCTTAGTAGCGTAATATGTTGTCGAGAACGCTCTTTGGTTAATTTATTGTAATATATTGGGACAAAATGTTTGGCCCTGATATGTCCCAATTAAGTGTAATCTACTAAATATATTTTTTTCATTACATGTTTAAAATATTTATAAACAATTATCTTTCACTTTTGATACATATAAGATTTACCACATATTGCTTCTTAAATGGACTAAGACATTTACTGCCTACATCTTTCAGCCTATTTTATCGTCCAAATCGCAATTGGGTAGGCAAACATACAGGTTTTACACTTCAAATTGGACGTTGCCCATAAACCAAATTGACGTTTCCATAAATCAAATTGACGTTTTCTAAACCAAATTAGATAATTTTGGTTGTATTTTATAAAAGTTGTACATTCATAATACATATACATATATGTACACTTTTAAATAAATAAAAAAGATATTTAGATAACAATTCATTTTATAAATATTCTTTGCAGCGCTGCAGGTAATTTCATACATGTTCATGAAGATGAGAAAGCAATTTAAAAAAAAGATACTCTAACAGACTCATTTACTATCACGTTTTCTAAATTTTGACAGTTTGATGGATCCGCCAACAAATTCCTTGCAGAAAATTTAATTTTTAATTTTAATTTATTTCATGAATCTGAAAAGATAAGATGCGGCCAGGTATTCTCACTGACGGTATATATTATGAATGTACAACATTTTTTATAAAATACAATGAGGTATCCAATTTGATTTGCAAAACGTCCAATTTGATTTATAAAACGTCCAATTTGATTTGTAAAACGTCCAATTTGATTTGTAAAACGTCCAATTTTAAGTGTAAAACCTGTAGTACAGTCAACCCTTCTAGATTGCTTCTTGCTCTATAGCGGCGTATGGGGCAGTCCCTCATATAGTGCTCCCTTCTAGATTGTCGTTTTCTACTAAATGCTAAATTTTCAACATCAAATACATATTTCATTAATATCTAAGATATTGGCGCGCGATATAAAAATCAATGACTTTTGGTTGACAACAAAATTTAACAAGATCACTTAAAATATGAATGAAAAAATGTTTGTGTATTGATTTCGTTCAATTTACAAATTACAATTAAAATAAACCTAACCTCAAATTTGGTATAAGTGTCTAGTCTTTTATAAGGCGGGTTTTTATATCGTGTTTCTTATATCTGCGCTATGAGAAGATTGACTATATATAATTTAGGAATCTTTTAAAAAATACTGGATCAGGTGGAAAAATTGTTAGTTATGACGAGACTAAAGAGGCAATTTTTATTTAGTCGCATTATCAATATGCTAAGTAATTATACTATTTATTATCAGTGTGCGTGTTATCAAACACTGCTAAACCTTATAGCGCACTACATCATCATCTAAGTCTCACACCTGACGCGAGGGCCTCCTTTTGTGTCCATACCACGGAGATCGAAGTCGTCTTGATATGCGGTTTTTTCTTTCTTTGCCACTGTCAATATCAAATTTTACTCTTCTCACAATATCCAAGCAAGAAGCAGGGGGTTTGTTTCGTTATTCTTTCTAATCTTCTCTAGGCCTTGTGGGCAAGTGACATTACATACTTACTAGACTTATTACATATTAAATTAATCAGTTGTAATGGAAGTAGATAACATTCATATTATTTAAATAAAGTTAGTTAACCGCGACTGACTTAAGTTAGTAGTGGGATAGGTGTCCAACGAAAATTATGAGTTTAGGGATTTTTTTATAACACTAGCTTTATAACCCCTGGTATCTAAGAGGAAGAGACCCATTACCAAAAATATTTTAAAAATATTTATGTAGGTAGTTTTTTTTTTTTGAGTCGTGAAGCGATTACATATTATTATATTTTTATATAAGATATATATACACTTTCCTTCATTTCTGAGGATCGTGACCATGTGCATGATTCCCTTTATGGAGGACCATGGACATGGTTTTCATGGGAATATATAGTGCAGTGGTTTCCCGTTGCCTTCTGCACCGCAGTGATTTTTTTATACTGAAGAGCGCTGCTGCCCGCTTCCCAGCTTATATTTTGATACACTATTTTGTGAAATGATAGTCGCCAGCCCTTCCACTCCCAC
The DNA here is from genome assembly GCA_022495035.1 of Philopotamus ludificatus. Lineage (NCBI taxonomy): Eukaryota > Metazoa > Arthropoda > Insecta > Trichoptera > Philopotamidae > Philopotamus > Philopotamus ludificatus. Next base: position 3,134 of record JAGXCT010037151.1, on the reverse strand, counting down.
CCTCTGTTGACCAGCGTCACTCAGAAGTATTCAGAATGGTAACTCATCTGAATACTATCTGCGCTTATTGGCAATTAACTTTAACAATCATAATTTGATTCTAATTACCTCCAAGCTATGACGGGTATTTAGCGCGTTTGGTAGTTTAGCGCGTTGGAATTAATCAATTTAATGACATATATCCATCATTAAATAAATAATTATAAAACAAATAATATCAATTTCTATTGAACTGAAATAATATTAAAATTTAGCAGTGTCGTGTTTTGACACTGAGGGGAATATTAGTGTAAGAGACTGATTCCCCACGCAACCTTCGAATCTTTATATGGGTGAATGGCGTTTCGGAATCTTTCTGTTATGCCATCCATCTATCGTAGTCAAATACATAAAAAAAAGTGATTAAAAAAAAATAGATTTTTAAATCATCGATCGAGGGTAATACGGTCATTTAGTTTTTCGGTTAGTTGCGTGACTCTAAGGGTACGAGTTTGACATACCTGTATAAGATGTCAAGGTGATTTTAAAAGATAATCATACGTATTTTATTCGCAGATTAATTAAAATTGTACAAAAGTTCTGATTTTTTTTACGCCATTGTTTAGTTAAATGAAAATATATTAGGTTAGTATTCGTGATATTTTTACATGTTGCATTAGTTTACGCGTAAAATAAATATCGACTTTTTATTTTTTTTGTAACATCCGCCGTGAATCTAAAAAAATTTCCATTAATTGTGACATTACATTGTTGTAGTTGTACGAGAGCGATACACGTGTGCCCAATCGATGCCAAAACTTTGTCGGGGGAATCCCACTGCTCCACATCGGCGTTCATAATTTTTTTTGTATGTGTGCGTGCATCGAAACACGGGGGCCCGCGTGGGGTTCCGGCGGGGGCTCCACCCCCGGGTCCGCGGAGGCCGCGGCCGCCCTCCACCCGCCACCCCTCGGTGCCAACTTCTTTGTGAGCTGGCCCCGCAAAACTTTGCGGCAAGTTTGTTCCGTGCGGCACGTGTGACATCCGAGTCGCCGCTGGTCTCCGGCACCCGGAACCGGTCCCTGGACGGGTCGGGGACCGTTTGCGACCAGTTGTCCCCCTGTTTGTGTACAGGATGTTTAAAATATCGTGTATGATTAGGCGAAGAACCGAGCGCGGCCCGGTAGTCGTGAGTTATTGATTTTCTCCATTCAAACCCCTCGCTGGAGAGAGAGGCTCGCCGTCGCGTGCGCGCACGACCCCGCTCCAGAACGCGACTCGCGAGGGTTAAACAAATATTTTGACATATGGAAAGTGTTTTAAAATCGGTTCGCTAAATTGTTGGTTTGTTTTCGGAGCGAGTTCGTTGTACGGGCGTCGTGGGCGACCGTTTTCGCTAGACGCCCTGCGCCGCGCGACGCCACTCCGAGCCGCGGTACGCCAGACGCGCACCCTACAACTTCAGGCCGCACTTTGTGCCGAAGTTATCCAAAGTTCCGCCATTTTGGGTACATGCTCACAAGCCACTTGTTTTACAAAGAAACTTTTTATTAATTCCCGTTGCCCGTGCAGTGTCGGCGAGCTGCTTCTCGGGTCATGCCTCAGCTGAGGCGCGTCACATTTCCGGGAGCGCCGCGTTCCACCGATGTTTGACTGTGTTTCGCGTTCTTGTCAGATAGTTTTTTAACCTAAAAAAGTAATCGCGACCGCGGCCCCCGTCGCCGACATGGGCGGGACGTCGTGATAGTGACGCCGACGCCATGGGGAGGATCGCCGGCCGCTGATCAGGTACGTCGCGACGCCCAAAGCTCCGACGAATCTGACGTTTGGAGCTTTTGGAGGTTATGTTTTGATTGCGACAGGTACTTGCGCATGTGTTGGTGCGAACTCTCACCGAACAAACTTTCAGTGTGTTTACGTGTACCACCGCCATTATCGGACGTCGGCGAAGACACTTTGCGATGTTTTCGAGTCATCGGCGATACGTGGGATCATCGACGCGGCGCAGATTAAATGTTTCGTCAATTCTAGGTTATGGCCGATGAAAACTCTTGTTTGCGTGTAGTTGTGAGGGGGATGAGTGAGTCACGGGAAACAGCCGACACAATTATCGAACTTCAACAGCTGGCACAAAGAAAATCGCCACATGGTTTTATAACGCCGAATAAATATGCGCGCATAGAATGAATGGCGTGATTTCACTCATTGTGACGGACGAGATCCGGATTTCGGGGGGTGGGTCTCGCCGAGAGGGGGATGGGGCGCGAGGTTCATTCCCCTCCCGTCCACACCCACATTTTTATTCATACAATTACTTAATATCAATGTTTAATTACAATTAATGCGTTTTTCAAGTCGGACTCGATTAAAAATGCATAATGTCATCGACACGGGGTCGTAGAGGAGAGACGGAGGCAGCAGTTAATTGGATACGTTAGAAGTGACGTCGATTAGGTAGGACGGGTCGGGGGTACGAATGCTACTTACTGCATTACTCCGCTTTAACCCTTTTTCTTCTTTTCCCGTGTCACTCAAGCGAGATTTGTGCAAGGGCGGCCCGTTAGTATTAATAATTAATTATTTAAATTTATCGCCCACCCCCAACCCCGTCTGCCTCACTCGATCTAGGATGGGATCGGGAAAAGTATTTTAAATATATTGTGGGTCGAGGCGACGAACGTCACTCGTTAATTGTACTAATCACTCTTTTTAAATATTTATGCGGATAAGTTTAATATTTAAATGCGTAATTGGAAAATGTATTTACATATTTATCTCTAGAAAAGTAATTAGATATCTATTTCTGGTAAACTTTTCCACTGCGTGGGCCAGACGTATTGATCCAAATGATTATTTAGCAAACAACTTTAACCAATTTTTTTTATTTAGTTTAAAATAATAATGTATTTTTTTAATCGGATATCAGATCAAACCTTATAGAGGCTTCTTATTCATTTTCTCAATGAATATCTCTTTTAATTAATTTGTAAAAAAATATAATGAGAGCAACTCATAGATTAAACTAAAGTGGGGGGGTTAATGGATTATTTTAAGGATTTATTAGTTTGACAGCCGAATATGCTATACTGTAAAAAAATGTATAATAAAGTTTAAACCTTTTCTTTTAAATATATTAAATATTTTTTTATATAATT
>JAGXCT010037150.1:148234-199999 GCA_022495035.1 Philopotamus ludificatus | reverse complement strand
GTAAAAGAAGAGAAATGTACAATAATGTAACATGAACATGACATTGGGATATACCTGAACTAATCCCATTAATAACTTCGAAGGCCGAAATACAAAAAAAAATGTAATCCTTTTTGTTTGGTAAGATTGCAATGGTATTATGAATTTGAAACTCTTAGAACATAATCAAACAATTACAGCGCAATGATGTTGTTAATAATTAACAAAATTAAACATCGCCCTTGAAAAATATAGACCAGAATTGCTCAACAGAAAAGGGGTAGTGTTTCATCACAACAACACGCGATCACATGTGCCGATGATGGCCGAACAAAAGCTTAATGAAATAAATTTGGATGTTATCAAGCACCCACTATATTATTCATTCTACTGATTATCATCCATTCAGTTCAATGAATTTTTTTAAAGGAAAAAATATGCAACGGAGCAGTTAAAAGCATCCCTTATTTCACTTTTTGTATAAAAGTTAACGGAGTTTTATTTAAATTGTATTAATAAATTAATAAAAGGGTAGAATAATGTTAATAAGAACCTATGCAAATTATATAATTAATTAAATCAATATAAAACAAGATGATAATAAAAAAACTTTACACGCTAATAAATATGCTTTGATATTTTAATAAATCAAAATAATCCTTATTATTTACAGAAAGTCGAAACTAAAAAACAACTTCTTCTTGGAGAATTCCAACCGGGAAATTGGTACCAATTGCGTGTGACAGCTACGAATGCAGTCGGTGCAACCACGACCATTACCACAGTTTCCACCAAAACTCTCACAGGAGGTATTATTTCTATCAATAAATATTAATATAATAATAAATTGATATTCATCATATTTATTAATTTCAGAAGAAATTGGTCCATACAGTGAACCATTGGACACAAGCATATTAGTCATAGTATGCAGTTCCATTCTATTATTACTGTGCATGCTCATATGCATTTTTGCAGCAATACAAAAACACAGGTATGTAATAAATAAATATATTGATTTTATTATATTTATTAATATCTAATTATGATGTAATACAGACATCGTCTATTGTGTGGATCTGGAGCTGGTAGTGTATATAAAGAGAGAAATAACTCTAATCCCGTGTGCCCACCACCTCCACCGCCAACATCCACAGTGCCGAATTGTACTCGACTCTATACATCGCCGATGCCATTGAGAAAACCTAGCAAAACTAATTCAGGCATGATATATAATATCAAATATTAATAATTAGCTATCGATTATTACTAATATTTTATTTTCTTTATAGATATGTTTGAGATAAGCCCGTATGCTCAATTCAGTATGGGATTCCAAACTTTTGGACACGTAGACAACCAAGATAGACCAGGTTATATCAAAAATAAACAAGGAATTTTCAGTACAGGTATGTCGTTTTTTATTTTTTTTAACATCAGAGATATTTATTTAAATATTAAATGATTTTAGAAACAAGTTTTCAAATGGGCTCTGAATCGGAGGATAGCGATAGTTTGTCGAAAAGCGCTACGATGAAGAGTATTCCACATAGTAAGCCAAAATTAATTATTTCAATATTATATACGTATTATAATATTTATTTAAATTTTTCAGAAACATGCAGAGTGCAATATCATAGGTAAAAATCCATTTTTATTGGATTATTATATGAAAAATTAATGTGATTTAATAAAATGTTTTATTATAGATCTCGGATACCTTGAATGATTCCAATATTCCATATATTTTAAGTGGTTGTGTTTCCACTCTATCCAGAAAATTGTGCCTGAGCTACGGCCTGATATACTGAAAAGAGTAAAAGTTTCAGATGGACGTGATTAGATAGATCGTAATTAAGTATATAAATTTATCATGATACTGTATGTTTTTGATTCATTCAAAATTAATATTATCAGGACATTTTAGATAAGAATATAGGACCAATATTTTTTTTATTCATTTCATATGTAAATCGAATGAATAATGTTATTCATACATACAAAAAATTAATGTAAAAAATTATTTCAACGCATATCATTTTTTTTCAAATTAAATACTTGTTTTTTATTTAAAATGATTTGAAAATTTATGATATGAATATTCCTAAATACATTCATACATAAATGAGGGTATATTATCAATGACAATGTCCTTGATTCGCTAATTTATATTTTATAAGATTAATTTAATGTTCGTTAGTGATTATTGATAGTTAATGATATTATTTATGACTTTTCGAAAGACTGTTAGGATTATTTAATAAAAAAAACGCGTAGTGTTTAATTGATTTGATATGTAATTTTATAAAAATTGTATTTATTTGATATATGTTTTTAAATAATGCCAAACAATAACTAGTCCTGAAAAAAAATTAAATATTATTGTATTATGCTCTTATATTAATTATCTATATATGCAAATTTATTATAATATCGCTGCTAGATTATTTTTCAGATTATTTTATTTGAAATGCTAAATAATTTTTCATCGATATATTATTACCGATGATATTACTGATTATATAATAATCGATAATTTATCAAAATACTGATTCGTTCTTAGAAAATTGTATATAATAATTATTGTTATGTGTATTATAAAATATTTATGAAAATTTTATATTGTACAGATATTTTACTGAAAATGATGTAATAAAACGTAACAAAATTGTCACAATTTTTTTTATTTGCATGCATTAATATTCAAAATTGAATAATTAAGTTAGTTATCGTCTTATGCGATTATGATTATGGCCAAACTATTCACCAAAAAAATTACCGTTGTAAATCATCTCGGGTCATAATGTACTTTTACATCATTAATCAAAACAAAGCACGGCGCCATGGCAATTTGCATAAATCGATTCGCATTAAAACCACCGAAGCCTAGACGGTACCAGGAACTGCTCATGTGAACTCGGCCCCTTGTCTTTTTCGATATATAAATATATCAAATAGATTATCTACCCCTATTTATCAATAATAAATCAAATCAATCGTATATTTATTATGATACCCTTGTGATAATTGAGACGTAAAAGGCATTATATTTCGAACAAATCAATAATCCTATATTTGTACCTGCTTCATTTAATATAATGACAACATTTTATTAACCTTTCTTTATTCTAAAATATATTACTAATTTAATGGAATAAATTGAAAAAATATTATAACAAGTTCAACGGTGAGGTTTTAAGACTTCTTTTGAGTTTTTACTACGTTTATTTATGTATAATCGATTAATAATAGTTGTTTCTCATGCGATTCTTGTTAACGTGGTATACAATCTTTAAGATCACGTTGAAATTGTATAGTATTTTCACTAATGTAGTCCTTTTTGGTTTATTAGCAAAGATATAATAAATAAATATTAAAAATAAATCAGCATATTTCCTTCGACGTTATAAAAACGGTATTAAATGTTGTCTAATAACATATTTTTTCTATATTAACTTGTATATTCAATAAAAATATAAAAAGGGTTGAGTTCATTTATTTTAAAAATATGTTTTATATTATATTTTTTATGTAAATGTTTTTGTATTGTTTTTGTGTAATTTACTGCGAGCGATCGCGATTTATAATGACGTATCGATCTATTTACGTCATTTTGAAATTTGAAAAGTGGGACGGGGGTTTGCGCATGGCAACACCTGTGTGTACATTGATCTGCACGGCGGCAACATCAGAAACGTCAGCCGGCATGGAGGGCGAGGGCCGGCGAGCGCTCCTGGCGCACCTGGCCAAAGGGACCGTAGACACAGGTACGTAAATCAGACAAAGAATCCTCAGATGTATCTCATCACCTGACGCTTTTCTGCGCCTTCATTTACAGCTGGTCGCCTACTGCGCCGCAAGTTGCCCATTGGGGGCCACCTCATGACTCCGCGCCGCCTCTGGCTCCAGTCCGTAGCTACTCATCAATGTGACGTCGTCATGACCTTCCCTAAAGGTAAGCTCACATTTATCCTCTGTTACACCTGCTCCGAGACTGCTGACAACAACTTATTTCTGAAAATTTCACTGAAAACATCCTGAAACCGTCAAATAAATTATGTAACGTTAACATCTCTCAGTTTTTTGCATTGAATATAACTTACCGATCCTTTCCATTCGTTAAAAAACTACTAATCACGATATATATAAACTCCAGTAAAAATATTATTAGATTCTAACATCACAAAACTCTATAATAAATTTTGTGCATTTCTTTTCAGTTTACGATAATGAATTGTTTTGCTAACATTACCTGGATGACGATTCCTTCAATCATGGGAATTCATGTAAACAAACGCTCGTTTTAGAATGATCTCTATTAAATTTTCTGACAGATTGTTGTATTTGTGAACGGCTATGTCCGATTACTAGTAACCATCAAAACAGACGGCAGTCACTCCTTGTCACAAAAAGTAATTTATCCGAATATTTAAAATATAATTTCAAGTATCTGGCAACAATGCGTTTATACACTGTGTGTGGAAAACAATGAAAATCTCATTAAGGAGACTAATCTATTTTTTGCAAAGGTCACTAAAACAGTTTTAGCTTAATATCACACATTATGACAACATTGACCTACTGTTATATCATTATTTAAATCAGGATCTGTGTAAAAACTCCGTTATAAAAGTCAATAATACAAAAAAACACTTGCATAATTGTTTATAATATAATAATAACTCTTTGGACTGTTTTTATAATAATTTTGATGAAAAAAGTTATCATTATACTCTTATCTATAGTTTAGTTAGATATTTAAATACTTTTGTGTCAAATTATTAATAAAATAAGATCATTATCATCGTAAAATGTAATTGGATGGTTATACTGTACATGTTTTCAAAATAATTGTAATTTTTTAAATATTTAGGAGCCACGGATTCGATATTATTATGGTTGTTGCGTAAACTACGATCTGCTTCACCTCACTTAACCGTTTGTGTGCGGCATCATCCGTCTACTCAGACGACTGCTTTTTATTTGACTGCAAGCTTCCAAGTGTAAGTTTTATCTTATATAATAATACATATGTGAAAGTTATAATGACGTATATTTTTAGTTTGCTACGTGCTGCAGAGGAAGTTCATTTACAGAAAGTATTAAAGGCTGAATTTGGTGGTGGATTAAAAGAATTCACACTTAGAGATCTGCATTGTTTTCAAAAGGTACACCGATATAATCATAATTTATTACGATATTTATATTAAATTATTATATTTATGTTTAGAGCGATATTCCCGATGAATTTTTATCATCGTTAGAGCGACAGGAATTAGTACTTCATTTACTTGAAGCAGTGCGTGCGACTTCTGGAGAAACAGTTCCATCACCTCTTAGAATAAGACCTGGACAGAGCATAGGTATGTATGAGTAATAATTTATTTCTGAAACATTTCGGATTTTATTCCTTTTTTTTACAGTTCCAGTATGTATAAGCGCTGGTATTATCGAAAGAGTTTTTCCTTTACACGATACAGAAAAACTACAAGTGTTACGAGAAAATTGGGTACAAGCTGTATGTTCGCCCCAACCTTTAGGTGCGATAACTGTTATTATTGATATTATTACATCTTATATATTGTGTAGAAAATTTAAAAATTTACATTATTCTTTCAGAGGATATATGCTCTTACTTTGGTGTCAAAGTTGCCATGTATTTTGCATGGTTAGGACATTATACATGTGCGTTAACAGTTCCTGCAGTATTAGGATTTTTCTTTTGGGTTAGTAGCTACATTTTGTGCAATATAAAAAATATTTTTGTCCTATATTCATTGCAATCCTCATTTTCAGATATGTATGAGCAGTGCAAGAGATAGTTGGCGCGATATGGCGTATGTTTTATTCTCCGTATTTAACGTCCTTTGGGCTTGCATTTATCTTCAAACATGGAAAAGGTATTTATTTGCAATATTTTATTTTATTTAATGTGTAATTATTTTTTTACACTATTTTATTTATTATTTAGATACTCAAATGAACTTGCGTACCGATGGGGTACTCTAGATCAAAGAGATGATCTTTTAATCGAGCCTAGGCCGTTATATCAGGTAATTAATATATTTATTTTTTATTATTATTTTTGTAAATACCAAAAAGCTGGTGAAAAATTATTTAATAACCTCTTAGTCTTCAAACAATCAAAGTATATAATGTACCGATGGTATCGTAATGTATGCTAGATCTCAAATGACACTTATTAAAAAATGACAAGTGTTGGTAGAGGAAGCTAAATGGTTGATACTTGTTATCAACAATCAACGCTACCGTCTGTCGGACTTGTGTATATCGAGGAATACAAATTTTCTCTAAGTTGTACTATTTATATTAAACGAGTTATTCAAGCAAATTAAAAATCATGGAAAAAAATATCCCATATATCTAAACGGAGATGTTGATATTGTCAAATCAGGGCAGTGATGATGATGATGATTTCGTATGGATTTTACTTTGCCATTCTTCGCATGCTGTTCGTGTTTCATTGTTGTTGAAGTTGCCTTCATCCTTTCGGAGAACACCAACTACAGCATTAGTTGGCTACGTAATCCTGGTTCAGGTTTATCCACTAGCCTTACGGAGGGGCAGGCCCTCTGGGCTAGCAAACCATCATCACACCCCTTATCGATAGTCTAAAACAGCCACTGGGTGCGGCATTGCTTCCATCTGAACGAGTTTCCTCGTTGCCGCTACGGCCTTGGAACTGAAGGACGGGGCTAGTTTGTAGGGAATGGTAATGTGGTGGGAAATGGCTCAAGGTAGTATCCCGGCATTTGCCTTTAGATGGCTAGGGAGCCGGTTCAATCTAGCCTGGGATTGTCACGTCTCTACACCATTTTCTGATGAGAGAGACACTAAGAAGCTTTTCTTACCGGGTCTTTCAGAGCCGGAGCAGCGAACGTGTTGACTCATGGAAATTCAGGTTACCTTTTTGTGGCCATGGTAATCCGGGCTAATCAGCTTAATTTTTAAACTTTCCCAATCGTTAACGGATGCTGATACACAGTTGAATACGTTGATCCAAGTATCCTTACTAATACATCAAGGGAGAAGCTTGAATCCATCTCCATCAAAACATCTTTATCCAGAGTTTTAGGCCTCTCGTGACCTAGTTTATCCAGCAACGAAAAGTTTCCCAATCAACAACTATCAAACCATTTTCTGCATATGCGTTCGGCAACACAGCCATCTCCATATACATCATAAATGATTTTACGGCACTGGCAGCAGATTCGTCATTTTGAGTGATTTTTTCCAAAACTCATACACCTACAAATACTAATACTCCTCCGAATAAACAGAACAATGGTTGTTTCAGTTAAAGATGTATACAATTTTATTACTTATTTTAGGGAGAAATACATGTAAGCTCGGTGACAGGGCGACCCGAACCTGTATACCCTGCTTGGAGAAGACGACTATGGCGTCATCTTGTCAGTGCACCAGCTATTTTGCTATGTCTATTGACTGTCGCACTCACCTCGTATACGATGTTAACTATTCAGGTAATTGAAATAATAACAAACGTATAGAATTGCTAATTTACGATTTATCATCTGTTGTCCTTGTTTATTTTTAGGATTGGTGGGAAGAACGTGTGTGCTCTCGTGCCTTTTTGTCTTGGCTCTCGTACGCCCCTAGAATTGTATTAGCAATACTCATTGCAGCCATGGATCATTTTTATTATCGCATCGCTACATGGCTTAATGATAAAGGTAATATTTAATAATAACAAAAAAAATAATTAAACTAGCCATTTCATGTACATATTAGGTAATATTATCAGCAATCATAACTTTTATTAATAATCTCATCTTATTCCTTTTTTATTGCTAACACATTTTAATGGAATATTTATTAGAGAATTATCGCATTGATACAAAATATGAAAATCATCTAATCGTAAAAGTTACACTGGTTTGTATATGAATTATTTTGAAATCCCACACTTATCTTATGTATATATGTATTAATGTTGTTTTATTATTATTAATTCTATTATTTCTTTACAGTTTCAATTTTTCAATTCATTTCTGAGTTTATTCTACATTGCGTTTTACTTACAAGATCAAGAAAAATTAAAAGAGGTATATGCGTAAATATATTTTCAATTAATATTAATAAGGAAAATAACGAATCTGATTAACGGTGTAATTTTTAGCAACTTGCGGCTTTGCTTATTGCCCGCCAAGTTTTGGGTAATCTCCGCGAATCCGCTTGGCCTTATCTCTTGGAACATCTGAAACTTGCTCGACTTAGTTTTGCCCTATGGGGTGCTTTAAGTCCTAATCAAGGTGAATATTAAATCAATTTGGTAACTCCTCATCTTACGACTTCGATATCTCTTTTATTTTATTTTCTTTATGATCTCTTATCGTAAGTAATCCTTAGATTTTCGCATTTATAAATGTGATGATCGTAAGTTGAAGGGTTGCTCTATTACATTATTATTGATATCACATTAACAATACTAATATATTATCTTTAATAGAAAAACCTCCTAGCGGCTTTGATAAGGTTGATTCGGAAAACTCGTCTAAAAACACGCCCGTTCATCAGCACGTTGAGGATTTCGATAGTAGTAAGAATTTTACTGATATTAAAGATGTACCTGAATCAAAGCAGCGTCATATAAGCCAAGCTGAATTAGAATCGCAGCTTTTTAAGGTACAAAGTTTAATATAAACATTTATTTTGATTTAGTTTGATTCTAAATTGGATTCGTTTGTGTAGTACGAGGGGACTTTTGCTGAACACCTTGAGATGGTGATGCAATTAGGATATGTAGTGCTCTTTTCTTCTGCATTTCCATTGGCGGCATTATGCGCCCTCGCCAATAATTTGATTGAAGTAAGAGGCGATGCATTTAAATTATGTTTTGTTTCACAACGGCCATTCAGTAAAAGAGTAAACAGCATCGGTTCATGGCAGGTAAATATAAAATTATATTATTTACGATACAATGAATTAATTTTGATTAAATGTATTGAATTATTACAGCACGCCATGGAGGTAATGGTCGGGATTGCTATATTGGTCAATTGTGCATTAATCGGCCTTTCTGGACAAGTTCACAGAATGTTTCCTGAAGCTACACCTATTCAAACTATATTAGTCATCGTTGCTTTAGAGGTATAATTTTAATTACAACCAAATATTTATATATATCTAATGAAATATTATAATATTGCAGCATATGATGCTTGTGATGGTAGTTGTAGTGAGATTAATTGTACCAGATTTACCATCTTGGTTAGCCACTGAAATGGCCAAAGTAGAATTTCAACGTAGAGAAGCGTCAAGAAACACGCAAACACCTTCTCAGGTAATATTTTTTTAATTAATTCCTGAAATGTAGCACAAGATAGCTTATTTATAATATGATTAAAGATTGAAAGTGGCGGAAACTCGAGTGCTACCAGCCAAGAAGATCTTTTGGGTATGGATACATTGCGGACATCAGTTTCCGAAGAGGTTACAATTACTCCAGAAGAGCGGCATTTAATCGGCCGCTTCACAATTCAACCGTCCGATGCGTCCAAAGATGAAAAGTTGATTGACGTGTCCAATGATATTCACACTCTGGATAAACTATCAGTCGGCGACAATGATGTCTTTGAAACATCACCCGGCGAATTAATCTCTTCTAGGGCAGGCAGCAGAAGAGTGTCAGAAAGAGACAGTAAGTTAATATTGGGTAAACGGAGTTTTTTCTCACTTACATCCGGTACAATGTGCCGAGTGCAAGTGAAACTGTGTGGCAAGACCGCAGTTGGCGGCGAACGCTCAGTCTGCTGCGGGACATCGCCGAGTGTTCTTGTCATTTATATTTCATACTGATTTATTAAAAATCCAAAATATAAACTAAATTTTGAAGGATATCATGAATAACCATTTTTATTCTTAGAATAATCCATTTTTTTTAAAAAAAGTCGAGATATTGATGAAAAATTCATCAATATCTTGACTTGAAATGCTTGGGTTATATTTTCCATTATAAACAGACTCTGTTTGGACGATGTGGTTGTTTTCAAGCCGCCCGGACGGATCGGTTAAATAAAAACTACAATAATATGAGTAGATAGTATTTTAACACCTTTTTCTTAAAATTCTTGCAGTATTTTATCAAAATACGACTCCAAGTGATTGCGGACTTGTTCAGCATTTGTCCTAGTCTATTTTTTTTTAGTCCTTTTAAAGTTTTCTTTCACTGTTGACTATGGACAACCAAGGACTGTGATAATTCTTTTATTGTTTTAAGCGGATCAAACACTACCAATGAGTTAAAATGTCATCATCGGTTTTAAGAAAGGAGGATTTTAGTTTGTCCTCTCACCCACTTTTGAACTTCTGAACTTTTGAAACCATCTATAGCACTGTCGAGGATTCAAGATGTCTCTATAAATATTGCAGATTGCCTGCAATACCTCATATTTCAGTATAAAATATAGTGATACTCATCATTTATGATAATTTTTTATAGGTGGTGGACGTTCTAGACAAAATAGCGGCAGCACCCCACCCGCTAGCTCTCCACGCCGTCCTCTTATACCTGAAATTCCACCGTTTCGACCTCGAAATACACCTTCTCCCACACAACAATGGCCACAGGCAAGTATTAATATTACGAAATAAAAATATGTACAAATATCGCCAATTGATTCAAAGGTAATATATAAATTGTCTCGACTGTATATACATATATATACTTATCACAATCAGTCACTACATACATTGGTAATCACTAAGCGGGCTCTGAACAAGTACTTCTTTTTAAATCCACTTATTTCATATTCAGCAATTGGGCAGCAGCACTACTAACGATGCATCTGCACCTGCACGCAGTCCTTTAGTTCCAGAAATTCCGCCATTTCGCCCTCGTAAAACGCCTTCGCCAACGCGCCATTGGCCCCATGTAAGTATTTCATTGTATACATTAATCATTAGATCATCGGTTGGAGATTATTTCGGCGGTTGTAGCGTTCAGAATTAGAGGAATGTGTGTGTTAGCAGGCTTAGAAATACATTCACGTAAAACGTACTATTCAATTTATTGTTTTCAGGAAGCTGAACATCCCGGCGTTCATTTGACTGTCGGTCCTGCTGGCGCCGAATGGGCCCCCCGCCCGTTACGAGCCGCTGTTCTGGCAGCTCGAGAACCGTTACATCGTTCTACTCATTGTATTCCACCTTCAGCCACCCCAACACTGAAATTAGAGCGCAAGGTTTTAACTTATTTGTGTTGCAAATAATTAACTCGCAAATATTCACAATTGTGATCATCCGACTCGTCATTTAATGTAATTGATTATTAATAATTGCGTAATTGTTTAATTTATAGGAAATTGCAAGTGCTAGTAGCGGTTCTGACCCGGAATTATTGGGAACTAGGAGCATAACATCCACAGCTGCCACCGTCAGCACTAGTCAACCCACTACCACTCCGCAGACATCTGAACCTGCTGCTACTCCTATTCCCACCGAAGAAGAAAAACCAAAAAGTATTATTTTTTTCAACCTTGACGCGATTTTGAAAATGTTTTTATTTTAAATGATGCTCGACGGAAGTAAAAAGATAATAAACAGATAGTGCGAAGTCTGACAAATATTGAAGGATGTCCGTGGGGGATTTCCCTTTAGGGGCATGAGAGGCGCGCCCCTGGGGCCTCATAAATTCAAGGGGCTTCTAAGTTCGGCTTTCAAAACGATTTTTCTATTAGTTAATTATTTTTAAAACAAACAATTAGTAATTTAGAAGTATTACCTAGAAAGCTGCTTTAAGACAAAACGACGCAATGCATTGGGGCCCTCGCAATATAGCCCTTCAAAGGTCCTAGGCCCTCAGGGGGGCCCCTGAGTTTTTCTAAAAATAATAAATATTTGTAAACCGCAACCATTATTAATTTGATAGCATGCTAACAAACTAACATATCTGTTAAAATCTTTAAAGAATATTTTAAATTTTCTTAATTATTTTTTATTCATTTTAAAGAAAAATGTACCTAGAATGCACATTTAGTTCTGTTAGTAAAAATATTTATAGCGGGGCCTCAAAATTGAATTGTGCCTAGGGCCTCGCAAATGGTAAATCTGCTACTGAAGGATGTGGCAGAACCTTCTAGCTTAACTCACAGATTTTTTTCTCTTGACAACACGTCCTGAGGTTCCTTTGGACTTTATTTTATCCTGGAATAGTTTATACGTCATGCAAAATATATTTTATTTGATTTTCCGACGTTTCTAGCAATCAAACCTTGTTATAAAATAAGGAGCTTACAGCGTGGTGTGTTTCTTTCTTTGCTTCAGTAGTTTCAGAATTGAGTAACGTATGCTTTGCATTAAAATAAAATTTATTGTTAAATGTGGTTTGTACAAATTAAAAATAATATTACGATTCAACTATTAACGATATTATAATTTTCAGCTAAAAAATTAAGTCCTGCCACGGCCGCCTTAGTGAAGCGAGCCAGGTCCGTCGCTGTGTTTTCATTAATATTGAAAAAATCCAGAGAAGCGGCCGCATCTAAAGCAGCGGCTCAGCTGGAAGCTGCCCAGCCAGTAAAGGTATTGCCGTCAATTACGTTGATAAATTCTTACTTTTGTTATTAAAGCCGTTATTGCGTGTTTTCATTGTTTATGTGATGTGTCGAGGTTTATAATTTGCCTTAATACAGAATACAAGATGTCGCCTCTTGAATACATCAATAATGCCGATTCAATATTTATAATCTTCATTTAATATGTGTATTGTGAGTATCGATGTCGTTAATAATTTAGCAATTTTATTTTTAAACTTCTTCCCTTGACATCACATTTTTTTTTTAATCTTTAAAGCTTAAATCTAATACGCTTATCTCTGTATATATACATATTTTAAAACTTGGTTCAATGCACGAATCATAAATTTATTATTTATTATAAAGAAGCTTTAAATTCGAGTTTAATTAATTTTACATGATAAAATTCAATCATTGAATAAAGTAGGTAACTTTTAATACTTTCATTAATAGATATTTACTCATTTATAAGTCATTCATATAAAATATTCTTCTTTTCTTTAATAAAATGTAAATATTAATACATAACTTAAAATGCACATCATATTAATTAATTGCATGTGCATGAAAATTTTAAATAATCTACGAGATAGATTACATTATTATGTCATCGGTATAAATTATTGTCTCATGTTATTGCATTTTTTGTCAAGGTATCTCGGTTTTTCTCGTTTTCTACTGTCATTGTATAACATCTGTCAGAACAGAATTACAAAATTGAACATATATCGTTTGCCTAACGTTCAACTTAAAATTATGGTCTTGTCACACGTTTTATCCTGATCGATGGTTTATATCAAACATTTCTTCACATAAACTGTCGTTAATGAGGCTAGAAGTAAACTCCAGTATAAGATTGACTGGTAAAATAATTCTTCACGTTATAATCCAGCCAAATTGGTGTAGAACACCCACTTTCCATCTACAGTAACAATCCTTCAAAGAAACGGATCGGTTTCATATCTAGACAGTAAAGATAATTTTTCTTTGTTCCAAGATTTTTTTCCCATGAATTTTAAATTTTCTTTCACTATTGACTATGAACAACCGAGGTCTGTAACAATTCCTAGATTGTTTTAAGTGGATAGGTCTGAGTATCTCCATTTATTTAAATCCTTTACCAAATAAAAAACAACATAAAGTACCGCAAATGTGTCTCTTCAATCTCTGGCTTTACCTTACCTAATAATATTCTAGATTTGTGGCTTGCAAGATTTGCTACCACTGATATAAGAAATGGAAGTTTGGTTATGAGTTTAGTGTCGTAACAGTGTAATACAGTAAACCCCCCTATAACGTGTCCGTCTGTCCCCTATAACGTTTGCGGCGGTTTTTTCCTATAACGTCGATCCCCTCTATAACGTATTTTTTTTTAAAACACGTTATTAGAATTTTCATAAAAATATTTTGTGCATATCTGTATTTTAAATGCGTTTGTGCATTGACAAAATGTCAGTAGCTCCGTGTTGCTTGACATCGACACGCATCCGGCAAAATTAAGTACAAGTATTTAGTGATTCTTGGGCACGAGGCTATCGGTGAACATATCAGGAATATTCACACGATACAGTAAGAAAATATTTTCTACTTTTCTATGGAACAAATTATAATCAAGTAAATCTATAACTATTTGATTATGTAATACACGTGCTTATCTCTTATTAATAATATAATCTAATTTCACGATAAGGCCTCTACAATAATTATTCCCATAAGTGTCGATTTCTTTGATGTTTAATTCAATACTTTGTGGTTGGTATAAAACATATTCCCGAAATTGTTTTTATTATATTTATTCATCATATAATAGCGCATTTTATAAAATTAACTAATAAAATGTCGCGTTGATCTGCCCTGCCCGCAAGTTGCGGGAAGATTACGTCAGCCAAAATACGAGAGGATACTGCTTATCGCGCGAGCTGAGTAATTTGTGCTGGATAACTATATGATTTACTGATTTCCTTTAAATCAAAAAATAAAATTAAAAAACTTAACCCCTTATAACGTCCCCCCTATAACATGGAACCTATCTTGACGTTATAGGGGGTTTTACTGTATATTGGATATAGAAGATCTGATTCATAACTCCAGATGGAGTGTTTCAAAAATTATTCATAATCAAAACAATTTATTGATGAGTCCTAATCATGACCAATCAGAAGGGGGAACAAGAGTGGCAGCTGCCCCGAGCCTCATTTTGGGAACTTAATATATTAGACAAAAATATGGGGAAAGGCGAAATAGAACAAAATTTATAACTAAACCAAAGACAGAAATTAGGACAAGTAGAAAAAACTCGATTTTATATCCTGTGCTTATTTTAAATTTTGAAGGGCCTCTAAAATATTAGTTGCCCTGGACCTCGCATTTTTTCTGAAAAGCCCTTTCCGCTAGTTTAATAAATCAATTTATGCTTATTAATATATAACTAATTTATATTTTTGTTTTATTATAGGTGTTGCCCCCTCCCATTTACGGAGGTGAACTGTCACTGATACCTATCGAAAAGTTAATACAAGTAGAAGATGTAAAACCACGCAATAATCCGTGAATTACGATTGAAATGTCTGATCATATTTGTTTATATCCGTGAGTATTGATGAAATATTAAAATACGTTACCCAATAACGATGAATAATTTACCTTTAAAAATTTTCAGTGAAAGGAAAAGTATGTTTCTAATTATTTAATCATTCAAAATGAGTTTTTTTTTTTTATCAATGTTTTTAATATTAAAAAGTAATTATAGTAAAACGATCAATTGCAAATTGGAGTTAGGAATTGATTTTGTGCAATTATCTTTGATACTGTTTAATTATGCGTTTGTGTTTATTTCTAAGGTATTTAATCCAATAATACTCATTACGCTTTAATAGAAAATAAGTACGCCACTGTGTTTCTTAGCGGACCTGCATGTCAATTTTGGATCATGTTTTCGTTTTGTATTATTTTCGAAAAGAACGCTTATTTATTTTCCGCATGTAGTGAGTATATATTGAGAATTTCCGTTGTCGGCGTGATATTTTTTAAATACGTCGATTATAAAACGTTTCAAAGCAATACGTATTCATACCATCGTAGATACAAAAAGTAAATGATATAAATAAATTATTTTATAACGTGTTTGTGTTACATGTGGCCTTAAAGGAACCTTAAACATAGGCAATAATGATGTAGAGACGCTTGACTGTTGCATATTAAATTTAAAATTGACATGGAGATGTTGAGAACTTTGCTTTTGTGATGTGTTTAATCAATAGAAACGAGTTAGTCGATCGAGGGAATCGTTTAGATATGTATTTGCCCCCATTCCTAGTGATATATCTACTACAATTATTATAAATTAATCCTGAGATAAATTTAGTTTGCTAGGTTCATGATAGAATCTAAATCGTAGTGATTCTTAAATGTTGGTCTGGTTGAATAAATAGGATTTATTGTGCTCTACGTAATTTAAGTGCCGCTTGACATTAGGTGCTAGATATTCATAATATTCTCAGTCTCACTGTTGTTATATAGATGTATTGTTTCACTTTTCATATTCTACGTGTATTCACCGTATTGTTTCAACGAATAACGAGAGAATGGAATTATTAGAACGATTACCGTACTTTACTGATGATTTATCGATTATTAACCTTTATTCTATAGCTCGATCGTTCATTAATGCTTTTTCGTGATATACATTAGGTATATTATTTGATTTATTCTGTATATTTAATTTTATTTCATAAAGCAAAGCCTTAATGTAATATATATAAACTTTATCCAAGCCATTCTGAATTATCAAATCTTTTTTTTTTTAATTTCGAACTGTGGACTAAACAATTGTATCGATACGACGTTTAAAGATGAATGCCGTCCCTGAAATTCATTTGCATACAAAGCTATTTTAGATATATATACATATTTTATAGTTCAACGCTTTTATTTACAAGTCTATAAAACAACATAACGACTGATAAAATTGGCCTATACGATTTATACACACGTTGTAAGAATTATTTTATAAGTAATTTTGAGATGTTAAGTTTACGAACTATATAAAAATCAAACGGACACTCGGCGATAGTTAGCACGGATTGGAATACATTGCGTTTACGATAACAAAGACGTGACTATCGCTCGGCCGTGGATTGTTAATATTCAATATGATATTGTATTTGTTATTGGCATGTAATGTACAATTTATAAAATAACTATTTTGTTAATAATTTTACATTTTGTAATCGTATTAATTAAAATTTTCAATAATCAAATCGGCTATGTATGAAATAATCGATAAACGTGTACTCTTAAGCCCTTTACATCGTTTGTGTTTAATATGTAATGATTCCGTTGTATTGTAATGTGAAAGGGTTAATTATTTTTTTTTAAATTGGGTCGTAACGTAAATAAGTGTATTTTTCAATTTGTCTCTGAGTAAAATCTAATCGTTTTTTCTCCGTAGAATGATTATAAGACGTAAAAATATATATAACCTCCACAATTTTATCCCTAATTTTTTTGCATTTATTTATTGATTTATAATGAATTATTTCTGAAATATTCCACTGAATTCAAATAAAAACAATTGCAAGATTCAATTATCAATTAAAAAATATATCACTGTTTTTTATTCTCCAGGTTATTCTATAAAACCTCTTCTAATTTCTGATTACAAATCTTTAACAGAAGTCTATAAGTTTCATGTCTGAATAATTAAAATGAACAAATGCCTATTCATTTTTTAGTGCTGAAAATTCTTTGAAAAACCTCATTCATCGGCAGTACATCCGGAATGGAATTTGAATCTCATTAGTATCTCTAGTTATCTGTCGTCTCATTCTATTCATTTTTTTCCTTATGACATCTATCTAGTCCTATTGATGACAAATACTTGATCGGGGAGAGTTTCGATCTATCTGTAGTTGTTCGATGAAGTGATATATTCTGATTTTATCACCGCCTTTAAACCACCACCTTTTAATTTATCTCTAAAAGCATCTATATAATTTTTAAAACCTTAACGTCTCCATAAATATTGCAAATTTCTAGATAGCATTTTTGGGTTTAATTCCTGAAGTATTTAATTACTGAAGAAGAAATTGCTGGATTATGGCATTGCTTTTTCTTTGCTACTATGATCTGAGAATTGAGGCAGAAACGTCTAGAGGAACTATCCCAGAATCAACGTCAAATCTTCTACGGAGTCATGACTACTTAAGCACTGATGACAAAAATACTACCATAAGTTTCTTCTCAAGTTTTTGCCTGAATAAAACGGTAACACAATATATAACGATAACCCGAGAGATTTTTTTGTGGTGTTTAGCTCTGTAGTATGCTATTACGAGATTTTCTCTCATTTAATTGGAAATCTCTCTCATTTTATCTTCTATAACTCACCTTTCATATTTATTATGAAATAAATTTATTATTTCATTTATCAGCTTTAACCCTTTTCCTTAAAAAAAAATATTCCACCAAGCCTGTAAAATGTTTTTTTTTATATTTTCTTTTCTTTTTTAATAAACAGTTATTTTCGACAAAATTACTTTATTTTCATAACATTATACATGTTATCTTCCTTACATTTTATAATTTATCATGATGGGAAAACATTAAAAACGTTCACCTCCATTGAGACCTGAGTTAATTTCGTATTTTGGGAAAATGTATGTTAACCGTCTTCTCTAGAGTTTTCCTCTTTTTCTCTAGAATCTTTATATTTTCTCTGGGAATTAGCAAATTTAAAATGTCATTCTTTATCGTCAACCGTTGCTTCCTGTCTGTAATTGAAACCTGGTTTCAAAAGAGCTTTTGGACACCGTAAAATTTAGTACTTTGGACACATCAGTCATAGACCAAAGTATCACCTTCTAAAGACCATCATGGAGAGAAAAGTAGAAGGTTAACGGTGGTTGGGAAGAAAGAAGCTGTCATGGCTCTGCAACATTTGCAACTGGACCGGATTGGGAGCTCCAAAACTGTTCAGCTCGCCAAAAATCGACATATGTATTGAGAAAAAAAATAATAAACAGATACATCGGAGGCCCTTGAAAAAGAAGCACATCTTGGTGATGCCTCTTGTCTTATAACCCTCCTCACTACACGTTGCGCTGCTATTGGTTTTCGGTTAATAATTATCGAGGACGAATCGGACCATATGCTTAGCATCGTGACTATTCTTTGGTCATACTGAGTAAGTGCAAGAGAGGTTTCTTTTCGTAGAGTGTTTTCTTTCCCACTGGCTAATTTTTTTGTAATGTTTCGTAAAGAGATTTGTGTCAAAATGTCAAGTCAGACTCGATATGGGGCTGCAAAGGGTTAAAAAGCTGTACACAAATTTATATAGTTTCTTAAGAGTGTTTCTTTTTGCGGAATTTGTAACCAATGCATTGTGTTTACCCGTGAATAAATCTTTTACTTAATCGCTTTTTACTGCAGACTAGTTTATTCCGTTCAATGTATTTTGCAATGAAAGAAATGAATAATAATCGTCTAAGGCAAGGTTGAACACATCAATTTTCTTTTATTGATGAGACTATACGACATAGTAATCCCAGAGTAATTATAACCTTAAAAATAGTCTCGTTACTCTTTATTAGCTCATAGTGAATTATTTCCACATAACCCCAAAAGATGTATAATATTAATATATTACTCTATCGTATGTTTGCAAAATGAATATAATTCAAGTTGTTGATTTTTCTCCTCCATTAATGCAATTTTTCGGGATTGACGGCCGAAAATTCCTGACTTATCTACGTTACAACCCAATTAAATCAAATTATGCCTATTTTAAATCACGTTTTATATATTGAGTCGTTTATACAATCACATTATGCATTTCTATTATATGAACTTATTTACGTCAATGATCATCGTTTGCACCGTGTTTTGCACAAAGTCTCAAATGTGACGATACGTTGCTGTGTTTAAACTAAAATAGTTATTTTATAAAACACCTGTGTCAATAAATTTGCAAGTTACCGTGCTTATATTAAGATATCATTACGCAAAGAATCCCTTAAGTGTCTTTATTTATGTTAGTTGTAAAGAGAATCATCACTTTATTATTTTTAATATAAAAAAAATATATTATAATCTTAGTAATGTGCCGTTTTGATAATTAGATGTAATTTACCTGGAGTTCAAATTTTATATGCGTACACGCACAAGCGTGCGTACGTTTGTGCGTGTATTTGTACGCACGTCAAAATATTATTTGAAATGTGTATTAACGGAGTGAGATTTGTTGAATTTGAATAGCTGGAGAGATTAAGGTTAGGATCTTAGAAAGATAATACACGTATTCATCGTAAATTATTCTGTAAAACAATTGTCTAACATAAACTGGTGCTGAAATTTTATACCCTCCCTGAAATATTCCCTCTGGATTCCGGCGATGTTTGTTTACTCGACGATAATCTGTTAACAATTCGGATGACATTTTAATGCGTGTGTTGAACATTTAAACTCCAGCTTAGAAATATTTTATAGATAAGACTAGCAATTAAATATACCTCACGTAATTAAATAAAAAATAATCGTTGCAATATCTGATTGTTGAAACTATTGTTAAACATTGAAAAATTAGTATGCAGAGTTAGGATTTAATCAATTTGTGTTTAATTAGTACACCCGCATTTTAAATTTAATTGATACGATATGTTGTCTTTGTCTAGCTATTCATACGAGTAACTGTTCTAGTGCAATCAATTATTTCAATATTAATTTGAGGCGTTATTCTATTTATTTATTTTGTGTTGGAAAAAAACAAACAAATCACTTCTTGTCTCGTCATTGGCCACATGGTAACATTTTGATTCATTTGGCTTTGATTGTATTGGATCCAAACTTTCAATTTGTTATTTGGAACTCTTGTGTAATTTTCACCACGAAATTTTCTACACCCGAAACATTTGTCAAAAAATTCTAATTCAAATTAATCGTATGTGCTATTTAAATTAAATTGATAATCGTGTAAGACTTACTCCCTAAAACTCTTGTATTCAATCATTTATAGTGAAATATACATATCTCTTCGGAACAAATATTATTTGTGAAAATTTACACATTTACGCATACATTTCCTGGTGAAAATCCGCACGAAAGTATGATGAACAAGTTCAATTGGATATTTTATTCCATATACTAAAATTGTTGATTAATTAAGATAAAATAATGCACAAGTTGTCAAGGCAAAATTTATTACTTCTGCCTTTAGCGAAATTTTATATAAACAAGTGTTTATAATATGTGTATTGGATCTTTGATAATAAGGAATTTAACTTTAAAATGTTATCGCTTTTTAAAATAAATGTATTTCATAAATATATATGTTTTTTCATTTTATTTATAAATATCACCAAATACATTTAATATTTAAGAGGTACGTATCTACAAATGTATATGTATATCTGGTCTCTAACGGATTTCTCACCACAGAACCAGTCTGCCCTGGGAAGGAAAACCCTTAACTGTTGACCGATAAACAGACTAGTCTCGATACTTTTACTCCTTTTTGGGGGACCTAAGAGAGCCTTGACGAAAGGATTATTATTGCGTGACAAGACTTGTCACCTGTGACTCGTTATAATCAGATAACACCTATAGAAGAGTAAAATGAATAACGAGGCAAACCCCCTTCTACTTGCCTGAACACAGTCGGAAGGGTAAAATCCGATACTAACGGGGTAGAAAATACATATCCAATGCCAGTAATGGCTAAGAGAAGGAAAACTCTTAACAAAAAACTGTATACCAAGACGGTTTGGGTCCCCGTGATATGGACACAAAAGTGGAACTCTCAGCCCTGTGAGACTCAGGTTCCTTTGGCCTCGACTACCATTCGAGAGTCTGGTAAGACCCATACATTCAGCGAGTGAGTCTCTAGTGCTTGGCAAATAATGATGATGAATGATTTTCTTAATCCTAATACAACAAAACATCTTTAAGAAATTATTCCTCGTATACACAAATCCGAGGCTACTATAGGCGGTAGCTCGCGTTAATGCATGCTTTTACCGTCTTTTTCCGAAAATAAGCCATAGCGTGATTTTCAGGATTTTTAGTAATATAAGCCCTCACCCGAAAATAAGCCCTAGTTAAAATAATGTGAAAAATGTACGTGGAAATTTTGTGAAGCCCATTTCACAAGAAGGAATTGGGTGAAGAACGCATGGATAATATAACTGATAAAGCTGTGTTTCCAATGCACTACGAAAAGGCTAATTGACAAGAAGATCTATTTAAGGATATAGCTATATTTCGCAGGACATGAGATATCTGGATCCATTGATTCAATAACAGCAAATAGATTTGGAGGAAATCAGAACGGAATTCAGGATTTGATAATTTATGACTTACGTTCCAGAAGATGACTTGGACTGTATTTGAATAAATTTAAATACCTTTATATTAGTACCTAAAATGTACCTTTGGTACCTAAAATGTACATATTGTATGCACAAATTCCTATGTATGTTCCTACAAAAAATATTGAATGAAAATATATAAATCTACTTATGTTACTTGAAAAGCCCAAACACGTATTTTGAACCAAAAAAGAATGTAAGACAGTGTCTTATGTTCGGAAAAAGACGGTTGAAGGGTTAGTATAACAAATACTGTAAAATAATTGATTAAATTATTTAGATTTGATCTAGTGTTCGAAACTTGTGATTTAATCATTTAAATATAAAGTATTTAAATATTTAAAGGGAGTAAAACTATTGAATATCATTACATCATGCATCATGTTTATTTTTATTTTACTGAATTAAATATATAACTCGTGATTAGCGCAAACGAAAGAGTAATACTGCAGATGGCAACACTGATGATCACATAACCTCGCTTCGTATAACTTGACAGATAGGGTGCAGCGGTTAATTTCTTATATATAAAAGAATTTAAGCGGTGCCATGGCTGGTAGATAATCAATCTGTTATAACAATGTAGTTAAGCACGATTGAACTCACATAGTACTTGGAAAGGTCAACCCTCCGGTTAATTTGATATGATACTATCCGGGGTTGAACATGAGTCTTACACTACGCATTACTTCCTCATATTTAGATGTTTAGAGTTGATTGGCTTTTTAGTGCTTATTTTAATGCCACTCGTCCATCGTCAAATATAAATAAATAAATAAAATAAGAGTAGTCCTGTTTATTCAGAACAAATTAATTAATCTGATGAAAATTAAGAATACTATAATAAAATTGAGCTATTTTATTACATGTTATCCATAACATTATTCTGATCATTTTATTTTAGCGAATCCTACGAAAATAGTCAAATTAATACCGTCTATCGGAAATGGAATATTCTCTGAACATCGTCCGAAAATAATACGAATGTTACGCCATGGCTGTGCCAACCGCCCTTTCTACCATATCGTCGCAATGGAGGTTTAAATTTATCTATTTCATTATTACTGGTTTAAGTTCAATAAACATTAACAATTAAACCTCTTTCAGCGGAGAAAGCACCCAAAGACCATTCCAATTGAACAATTAGGTACTTACGATCCAATGCCAAATATGTTAAATGAGAAACTGGTCGCTTTAAATTTCGACAGAATAAGGCATTGGATCGGTAATGGCGCTCAATTAACAATCCCCGTCGCTGAACTCTTGGGTAATTATTTATAATAAATGAATAAGGTTCAAATAAAATATGAACACATGTTATTGTTTTCAGGACTGGCCGGTTTCTTCCCCATGCATCCGAGAACATATATGCATGGATGGAGAAATAGAAGAGAAAAAGCAAAAGCTGAACAAAATAAAGAAAAGGTGCAAGATTAAACGTTGAATTAATATAATCAGGATAATATTTTAGATGTAATAGAAACTAACTTTATAATTGTAAAATAAATAAATAAAATATATTTGTTTTATCAACAATCAACCTATCCTATCCTTTCTATTGGCTTATTTATTCTAGTAAACCCCCCTATAACGTACATTCATATAACGTCCCCCCCCTATAATGTTTGCGGCGGTTTTTTCTTATAACATCGATCCCCCCTATAACCTATTTTTTTAAAAACGCTTTATTAAAATTTTCACAATTTATCACAATGCGTTTGTGCGTTGACAAAAAGTCAGTAACTTCGTGTTGCTTGACATCGACACGCATCCGGCAAAATTAAGTATTTGGTGATTCATCGGCACGAGGCTATCCGTGAACATTCCAGGGATATTCACACGATACAGTAAGAAAATAATTTCTACTTTTATATCCAAGGAACGAATTATAATCGATAATAAATCGATGCTCACTTTTTTTTTAAAACTATTTGATTATGTAATACACGTGTATATCTCTTAATCTTATTAATAATATGATCAAATTTCACAATAAAGTCTCTACAATAATTATTCCCATAGACATCTTTGATGTTTAATTCAATACTTTGTGGTTGGAATAAACCTGCCCGCAAGTTGCGGGAAGATTACGTCAGCCAAAATACGAAAGGATATCGCTCATCGAGCAAGCTCAGCCATTTGCGCTGGATAACACGTAAAAAATTAGCGTTGCATCAAAGTTTCTTCAACTGTCCAAATAAATTTTATTTATTTGTCGTATGATTACAGAATACATAGTATATATAGACATAACAATCGTACAGTTTTTTCACGTCAAATGCACCTTTCTTCAAATCAAATGCACCTTTTTATAAATCAAAAGCACCTTTTTATAAATCAAATGCACCTTTTTATAAATCAAATGCACCTTTTTATAAATCAAATGCACCTTTTTACAAATCAAATGCACCTTTTTACAAATCAAATGCACCTTATTAAAAATTTAATAAAACATTTAAATACATTTTCCCACTAATTACGTTTTTTTTTCAGTTCCTTCAAATATGTAAAAAAAACGCGTTCCATTGTATTTATGGATTACCCCGAATTTACGTTTTCCCAAAAATTACGTTTTTTTTCAGTTCCTTCAAAAATGTAATAAACGCGTTTCAATTGCATTTGGCGGAGAACCCCGACTATGTTTTCCCTTCAATTGTTGCTTCAAAATAATAACGCAGCCTACCATTTATGAGAACTTCGACGAAGAAAACACGCTGTTAGTCTTTTCAAAATCGAAATTCCACTGTATTTATATACCTCGACTTACGTTTTTTCCATAATTACGTTTTACGAGTTCCTTCAAAAATGTAAAAAACGGGTTCCACAGTATTTAGTGCACCAAATTAACTTCGAATTTACGTTTTCCCACTTATTACGTTTTTTTTACCAGTTCCCTCAAAACCGTAAAAAACGTTCGTTAAAAAGAGTTCCAATATATTTAGTACCCCGAAATTGCTTTTCCTTGCTAATTACGCGTCGCCTTTAAAAACGTAGAGAACGTAAGTTCCACTATATTTAGTACTGCGATAATCCCCGAATTTACATTTTCCCACTTATTACGTTTTATTAACAGTATAAATTTGAAAAATCACTTTCTGGATGTTCGACACATCGTACCGGGATGCGAGGAGAGAAAACATCGTTGAAACCAGGAACTGAAAGAAAAAGGTAATTAGCGGGAAAACGTAAACTCGGGATTAGATTCGGGGTACTAAATACTATGAAACCTGTTTTTTACATTTTTGAAAGAACTGACAAAAAAAAACGTAATTAGTGGGAAAACGTAAATTCGGGGACTAAATACTATGAAACACTTTTTTTTACGTTTTGAAGAAACAGTAAAAACGTAATTAGCGGTGTCCAAATTCGGGGTTAGATTCGGGGTACTAAATACTATGAAACCCGTTTTTTACATTTTTGAAAGAACTGACAAAAAAAAACGTAATTTGTGGGAAAACGTAAATTCGGGGTTCTCCATAAATACAGTGGAACGCGTTTATTACATTTTTGAAGGAACTGAAAAAAAACGTAATTTGTGGGAAAACGTAAATTCGGGGTTCTCCATAAAAGCAAGGGAACGCGTTTTTTACATTTTGAATGAACCGAAAAAAAAACGTAATTAGTGGGGAAAAAATGTATTTAAATGTTTTATTAAATTTTAATAAGGTGCATTTGATTTTTAAAAAGGTGCATTTGATTTGTAAAAAGGTGCATTTGATTTATAAAAAGGTGCTTTTGATTTATAAAAAGGTGCATTTGATTTATAAAAAGGTGCTTTTGATTTATAAAAAGGTGCTTTTGATTTATAAAAAGGTGCATTTGATTTGAAGAAAGGTGCATTTGACGTGAAAAAACTGTATAATAATAAATAATAATAATAATAATAGTAATAATGATAATAATAAAAATAATAGTAATAATAATAATAATTGTGAAAATAGTAATTAAGAGGTGATGGGATGGCAGGATATCGGGGTGTAATAATTATTTTATTAAATTCTTTTCGTAATGATCGACGATTCAATAGTGAACATCCGCTTAATTTATCTAAATAGTATTAGGAATACATAAACTACGAAGGATCATTGTATCAATAATTATAAATTGTTGAATTAATTTGACGTTTATTAGAGTATAAGTAGAACAATTTGGCTCCGCCCCCGTTAACAATGCAATATTAAATGGGCGAGGCATTGCATCAAAGCTTCTCAAACTGTTTAAATAAATTATTTTATTATATTCTTTTCGTAATAATCGACGATCGTTTTGACATTTGCAGATGGAGAATCGCTGATTCAATAGTGAATATTCGCTTAATTTATCTGAATAGTATTAGGAATACATAAACTACGAAGGATCATTGTATCAATAATTATAAATTGTTGAATTAATTTGACGTTTATTAGAGTATAAGTAGAACAATTTGGCTCCGCCCCCGTTAACAATGCAATATTAAATGGGCGAGGCATTGCATCAAAGCTTCTCAAACTGTTTAAATAAATTATTTTATTATATTCTTTTCGTAATAATCGACGATCGTTTTGACATTTGCAGATGGAGAATCGCTGATTCAATAGTGAATATTCGCTTAATTTATCTGAATAGTATTGGGAATACATAAACTATGAAGGATCATTGTATCAATAACTATAAATTATTGAATTAATTTGATGACGTTTATTAGATGACAGTTAATATTACTTTGACCTACGGAATATTCTTCTGTTAAATATCATCCACAGCTTTCTCTGTTTCCAATCATCATCATCATTTGCCAGCCATAAAGCTCTCACTTGCTGACGGCATAGGCCTAACAATCTCCCGAATAGCAGTGGGGGCCAAAGGAACCTGAGTCTCACACGTGACGTGAGGACTCCCCTTTCGTGTCCATACCGCGGGGGACCCAAGCCGTCTTGGTATGTGATTTTTTGTAAAAAGTTTCCCTCTCTTGGCCATTGCTGGCATTGGACATACATCTTCTACCCTGTTGGTAACAGATTTTTACCCTCTCGACTGTATCCAGGCAAGTAGGAGGGGGTTTGTTTCGATATTCATTTTCCTCTTCTCTAAGGCGTTATCTGCTTATATCGAGTCACAAGTGACATGTAGCGAGCGACCACGCACATACACATATATTAATATATATATATATATATATATATATATATATATATATATATATTATGCTAGAAGATGTACGTCCAATGCCAGCAATGGCCAAGAGAGGAAAACTCTACAAAAAACTGCTTACTAAGACGGCTTGGGTCCCCACGGTATGGACATGTAAGGGGAGTCCTCACGTCACGTGTGAGACTCAGGTTCCTTTGGCCTCGACTACCATGCGAGAGTTTGGTAAGGTCCATGTCCTCAGCGAGTGAGAGCCTTGTGGCTGGAAATTGATGATGATGATGATATATATATATATATATATATAAACTTATGCACATCTGATCCTTTCCTTTTTTTTAATTATCTTTATTTATTAATTATCACTTCAGATCGTAGTTTACTCAGCCTCTCCATGTTTTCGCCTTCATCGCTCTTAATTATTGAGAGTCAGTTCTCGCCTTACGACCATTCGCACTTACAAATCCAATCATCACTGCAATCGCTGAAAATCACAGTAGTCACCAAATTATGTTGAAATAAATAAAAAAGAAGTGATTAATTAATGAAAACCTTTATTCAATCATTGCATATACAGAGATCAAGTATAATAGTAAATAATAACAAATATTAAAAAAAATCACATAAAAGAGAAAACACTATTAAAAACAGCCATACAGCCAGCGTATAGTTTAATGGTATACATATAACAATTGCAACATTCTGCACAAGTTTCGCTTCGACTTTGTATACCAATCCAGACGAGAGAGTACGTTACCAATTTAAAAACCTAGCGTGCGACTATAAACATAAGATTATTAAAATTGCAAGCTATCATAGCACTAAGCGACTATATAATAAACTGGTAAGTTTTATACTTTTGTAATTTTGTACATATGGATAAAAATATATGTTTGATTCGACAATGTATATAAATATTTCATTACATATAAAAATATGAGTTGCACATTCCGCAATTATAATCGTATATATTTTATGATTCAAACACCAACATGATTAAATGAACAGATTAAATATGCATACACCGATAGAGTGGAAGCGTATACTTTGTTTAAACACATGGTGCAAAGTGTGCATTAGGACGTGAATAAATGACACATACACCAAAATAAAACTAATAAAACCTTATCGACTACACGGGACGTCAGGTAAAAATGGTTGAGCATGTTTCGTATGTGAAATGCTTGGTAAAAAAACATTTCTAGTTAATTTCTACTACACGTATAAAAAGTGTGAAAGTATTTATAATATGTAATACATGATACACATAAAAGAATAAAAATTTCATTGTAGCTGCTGTTTATAATAAAAGGCAAACATTGGGCGAATCTGGCGAATCGTTCATTATTTTAAGACGATTTCTCACCGAACAATCCAGAAGCTGAAAAAAGAAAACATACTGTAATCAAACATTCAATTTTTTTTTTTACATCATTATATTATTATTTACACATGCAACTCATTTCCATTTTACAACATAAAATCGAAAACTATAAGCATTTTCTATCTTCTACTCCATTCTAAATTATTAATAAATAAATCTATTTATACCCTCGCCCAATACGATCGTGATTATTTTCGAAGATCCCCTGTGTTTCCCTCTATAAAATATCTAAAAAAAAGTATAAGATGAAAAAACTAAAATAGAATAGATCCAGTATTCCGATAGAATGAGGCATAGTATCATAACTCTCAATACTTATTGGACTAATTCAATAAAATCAATGATAAGATCATGTAAATCCCAACGACTTATACATTCCTGTGGGATATACATCTCAGCAGGATATATCAGAGGATGGGACAGGGAGGGCAACTGCCCCGGGACTTGCAATATTAGGGGCCTTAACTTGGCAACTCTATATGTTAGATCTTTAGTTATATTTAGTGAAAAACAAAGTGAAACGAAATTTAAAATTAACCATAAGACATATCATACAAATCGCCTTGTTCCTTAAATGGAGGTCGTCGTAGGAGACTACCAAAGTGGTTTCAGACCACAGTGGACCAGGTCTTCACGATTCAACAGATGATCGAGAAGTCCTGGGATTATAGCATTGATCTTCACGTCATTTGTTGACTTTCGTCAGGAGCATCCATAGAGAAAATTTATGGAGTGCCATTAACAAATTTGGCCCCCCAAAAAAAAATTATCAACCTGACAAGATTGGGCGTTTCAGGCTTGGTGAGCAGGAGAAAAATGGTCGGGCCTTTGTAGCAGACGTTCACAGTTTCCAAGGGAATGAGACAAGAAGATGTTATATCCCTAATATTATTTAATTTAGCCTTGAAGGCTGCGACGAGAGCCGCACATCATACCCGGCACGCCGATCCTTGCGAAAATATGATACTGCTGGCATACCCTGACGATGTTGCCATTGTCAGTCGCATCAAGAATGAGGTTGTCGAGTCGCTCGGTGCTTTCACAGCAGCGGCTTATATGGCACCAAAATGTATTATGGTTTCGCCATCCGGCAGAGAGGGAACCTTGGTCGATGTGGGATTCCGGTCTATTGAGTGGGTTAAATCATCGACTATGTTGGAAAGACAGGGTTGAGATGCACGTCTATGTTGGGGTTTGGGCGATGAATGTAGGAGGCCTGAGACTGGCAGAGATCGGATAATGCCCTTCAGGTGTCAGGAACAAAATAGATAGCTCTCATTAATGAAAACTGATCCCGTATGGGACGAAGCAGAGAATGGCAACAGCTAGACAGAGACAAACTACATTTATTATTTAATTTAAGTGGTCTTTTAACCCTGATGCGGGTCTTTGCCACCAGGAGGACACTACGCAGTATTCAGCAGAGACATGTCCGTTTCAACCCTGATGTCGGGACTGTGACGGTCGTTCTCCAGGTTATCTTGGCTCTTCGAATACGGTTCAGGTCGCCAGCCATAAGCCCAGGAGCAGAGCTGTCAACATGCGGAATGTAACAATAATAATCAGAGAAGGTTAGGGCCAATTCATATTTAATTTACGGTCTGATCGGGTGCTACGGGCACCTCAACTTAAAACATAGTGGCACTGAAGCGGGAAATTTATTTAGTTGCAATGTCATAACAAACATTATGTAATACAAGTCGATTTTCTAAACTTACAGCTTACAATACAGAGGCATTGGTTCATCTTCAAGAGGCAGCAGACTTTTTTAAAAAAAATATCTAACTCTAATTTAATTATTTGCATTTTTTCTTGTAGATTTCATGGTAGCAAACATGGTTTTCCCGAATTTGGGAACACGTGAGAATCTTTCATTTCCTGGGTTAATTTTAGAATTTTTTTCATTCCTTGGTTAATCTAATGGAAAACTTCATAATGTTCCCTTATGAACTCGTATTAATATAGTGAAATCCCGTTTTTACGAGATTCGTAATAGTTACAATATTGGATTTTTATTTATATTTTAGTATCGAGTCAATAAACTTTATAACTTCTACGCTCTTATTAATATTTTTTTTTAGTTATGCGAATTACTCCTAATCACGAATTTAATATTTTATTATCAAATGCCGATAAAAACATATGTTTTCTTTGTTATCATTTTAGGACAAATTAATAAATGCATTCCGATTTAATTTTAAATCGAAAAAATACATCTACATTATCGTTTTGTATCTTATGTAAATTATAATAAAAATATTTGCTAACTATCGTCATTCTATATCAATGTAACGAATAATTCATAAAAGCGAAAGCCATCCACCATTAGTTTGCATACAGCTTAATAATTATCTTAAAAAATCGTCTTACTTACAAATATGATTATAAAATAATAAATGACATTATTGCTATATCCTACAATACATATAATGAATATATTATATTTCGATTCATATCAGTTAAAAACTTCAGCATTGCAAGGAATCTTGTGTATTTGCATAATTAATCAGCAATAGAATGCTGGTGTTATTGCATATTAAATAATGCAACAGATATAAATAGAAAATATTATTGTATTAAAAGTGTCAGATTATGAGCAAATCTGTCAGTTCTAAAATTTATAACTGCCCAAAGCAACTGCGCACATCGAAAAAATGCAATAAGTTGCTAATAAAATTGTACCTTGGGAAATAAATTAATTATTCCGATTTATCCGCAAAACTATCCGCGAGCTTGTTGATTTTTTTATCCACAGCATTAGTAAACTTTTCGAGTTTCTCATCACCTTTGTTTATAAACTTTTGAAAACGTGCTAAAATGATATAAATTTCATATTTTGATACAATCATTACACTCTCAAAAAATATATACATTAATAGATATGGTATATTCCATTCTATAAGCAAAAATAATAAAGAGAAAGCATTGAAAAATGTAACACGCAGAAAATAGTTATTGGGTTAGTATTAATAGGATTAAAAAAAAAGATAATGTTAACTAATTGAGAACCATTAACATGCAAGAAAAAAATATTATATTAATTTCGAAAACATTCTAAAAAAAATCGTCAGTTCTGAAAAAGTTAAATATTTGAAAGGGAAAGTGCAAGGCAATGACGTCCCATACAAATAAAATAATCGTGCAGAAGGATAAATTAAATTTAAAATGAAAATATAAAAAATTGGTTAGATAATTATTCACAAATAATAAAAATATATTACTCTATTGGATACCATTGAAGTAAAGCCATTGAAGAGAGAATAGCGTATACCATATCTAATCTTTTACTGAGATAATATATTTAATTAACAGAAATACATGCACACAAAATCAATATTTATTAAATAATACTTTACTTTTATCAGCGAAATTATCGATGCCCTCCTTGTGTTTAAGATAGTAGGGCCTGATAATTTTATTATAGATGAAAAGCGAGCCATTGTGTTGGGATGGTACGAAGCACCAAATTTGAAACAGACACTGTAAATAAGAATAAATACGTTCAATTTATGTCATTGTGTAATTGATTAATAAAATCGTAATCGACGATCAAATAAGTTGCAAACCTTTATGAGCCAGTAGAACGGGAACCAGCTGACGAAGATGTCTGAAAAGAATTCAATGATGGAGAAAATGGCATACACCACCCAATAGGTCAACCATTTGGTATCATCTTCTTTATTGTGGGATTCAATTGCTTTTATAGAATAAATTGCTGGATAAGCAAATCCTATTGTGTTGCATAGCAGCTCGGCACCATGTCCGAATACCAAATATAAGGCAATCACGCCGATGAATCCTGAAATAATAAATATAGATTTATATGGAATTATAACTATTCACTATTATCGATATAAATAAATACATAATACAGGCAATCTTTTTAAAAAAAATATTTTTTTAGTCATAAGGCACTTCTTGACGACTAAACCTTTTTTATTCTATGGACCAGACGTATTAGTTTAAAAGAACAACTTGAACCAAGTTATTTTTTAATTAATAAAAAAAAATACAGTGGACCCCCCAATTACACGCTGAGTTGAAATATTCGCCGCCAACCCCCAAACTTGAACGGTCGCATTCACGCGGTCGCATTCATGCCAGTGTATTGCGACGAATACATACAAGGCCGACTATTCATTTGACACGGGTTCGTACCGCACACAGCGAGCCGTCTGTGCGGTCAGTCAAACGTTGGCTAGCGTCTGTGTATTCGACACGTGCCAGGCTTTACCCCAAATAACACTATCCCAACTTACACGATCCTCTTTAGTGTAAGTTAACTGTAATGTCTTTTTTTAAATCGAACATCAGATATAA
This sequence comes from Philopotamus ludificatus, assembly GCA_022495035.1. Lineage (NCBI taxonomy): Eukaryota > Metazoa > Arthropoda > Insecta > Trichoptera > Philopotamidae > Philopotamus > Philopotamus ludificatus. The sequence goes on along the minus strand of JAGXCT010037150.1, from coordinate 167,270 downwards.
CCCTATAGATGCTTCTTAATCATTTCCTCAATGAATATCTCTTTTAATAAACTTGTAAAAAATATATAATGAGAATAACTCATAGTTTCGACTTAAAGTGAACAAAGCGAAAAATGTAAAATTAACACCACATTCCTGTGTGTTAATTTAACCCTTAGTGCAGACGTAGAATCAGCTGAAAAGTTTCACGAAAGTTTCGTGAAATTATTCACAAAATTTATTTTTTATTGTAGACGAAACGGGATTCTATTGGAATGAATTCCAACATATACGTTTATTTCCATAGAGGAGAAGACTGTTTCTGGATTTGAAGCAGCAAAGGATCGTCTCTCTATTTTTTCCGGAAGAAATTCATCCACAGAATTAAAATATAAACTATGTTAAATTTATCAAACAGAAACTCTTAGTGTCATAAAAGATTATTCTAAAAACAATTCACGTAACCGTAGAATAAATATGGTAAGGCTTGCAATGTCGGAGGTCAGATGCAAAGTGCGTATTCAATCTGAGTATCTGAAGAATTGAGACAGGGTGACACCCTATCTTATTTGTTGTTTAACATGGTACTCAAAGGTGTAATTAGACACATTAGCAAGGAAACAACTCGCACAATTCTTAAAAAATCGGTGCAGCTTCTTGCCTATATCGTGGCCAGATCTCAGGCGGCTCTCAAGGATGCATGCCAAAGAATAATGAGAGCGGCAATTGGCATGGGACTGAAAATCAACGAGACCGAGACAAAATACATGCACATATGCCGAGAACGAATCCTTGAACCCCTGAGAGTTGAAGAGTACAGCTATGATGCAGTCCAGGAATTCACATATCTCGGCTCACTTATTACAAATTACAATGAAACTAATATGGAAGAAAGAAGAACCATGCTGGCAAACCGGTGCTACTTTGGACTTCAAAAGCATCTATGGTCGAGATTCCTCTAAAAGTTAAGCTTTACATGACCGTCATCAGGCCCGCTCTAACATAAGAATCTGAATGTTGGACTTTGACAAACCAAGATGAGTGACAACTGGATATCTTAGAGAGGAGAATTCTGAGACAAATGTTTGGAATCGTATTAGATGACGGGGAATGGTGTATCCAAAACAACGAGAAGCTGTACTGACTGAACAAGAATATACCGGGCACAGCTGTCGTCAGAGTGGCCAGACTCCGGTGGGCCGGTCACGTGTAAAAGATGCGGGACAGTCGGCCGTCGAAAAAGCTTATGGTTAACAAGCTTTTCTATCCCCAGAGGAAAGGAAGACCAAGGCTGAGATGGTTGGACTGTGTACACATTGCATCATTGAAACTTACCGGGAGATGGAGCAACGTGTCAGAAGACCAGATAAAATGTTGAAGGGTGTTGGATGAGGCCAGGGCTCTGCAATAGGGCTGTTATGCCTCTGATGAATGAATCTATGAATCGTATTGCTTGGATGATATAAAATGTATTTACGAATTGGTTCAAACTTCAACTTTTGGCCGGTAATAAAAAAATGTGAGAATATTGGAGTTGAACCATGAGCTCTTATCGTATTGGACAATGCGCCAAGTCATCCTCTGGAGATCTCTTAAATAACGAAGGGCTGCTAGAAATGGACTCCTATACCAGGTCCCAGGAAAATGACGTCTCGGAACCAGTGCGAAAGTTGAGTGTCAATATCATTAAAAAGGCGTTGTTTTTCCCAATCAATGCGTGGAGTTGTTAAAAAAATGTAAAGCGTAAACAGATTATTTGAGATATCGGAAAATTTTGCATAATAAACCAAAAACGGGAATCTAGATTCTTTTTTTCAAGGTGGAACAAAATAAACGAATTGTGTTACTTATGACATTCTTCGCTTCGACAACAAGATCGCAATCAACCGTTGATTGAGATCTTGTTTAGAACATATTCCCTATCTGAATTGCAGAGTCATTCAGATTTTTCTGGATTTACAACTGAGTTACGTTACATAAGTCGAATTAAATATATATTCTTTTTTATTTAAATAATGGATCATTTATTAATACAAATAAAATTAGGATTTTAATATAAACAAGCATTAATAAAATTCCTCATTTTTCGTACTTATTACATAATAAAACATAATCCGATTCGGAAATGTTTGCGGTTTTTGTTCCCTGTAAATTTCATAATAGATTCTAATCATATTTCAATCCTTTGATTTTCAAAGTACAGGTCTTTATTTATAATATCTTGCATAAATTTTAATTCATTGAATTGTTAACTTGGTTTACCATTTAAATCCCAATGTCTCATTGGTGAGTCGTATGTGTACTAACCCTAACTTGCAAGGGTCTCACCGATGAGTCGCTAGGGTTTTTTCTATATTTAAAATTATTGTCTTAGTGACGTATATTATTTTAATAGATTGTAATTTTTCAGAATTATTTTTAAATAAATTCAACAGTGTATTTATCATAATTCTTCTTAAAAAAAATTGTCTTTGTATAACTAATTGGTGAATTTTATAAACGCTTCAGGATTGTCAATTATTGAGTAATTTTTTTTAAGTGTTGTGATAACCCTGAAAAAGATGTGGACTGAACCAATAATTGATCCGACATCGTGTCATGAGTTATATATACATATGCCAAGTCACAACTAAAACATACTAAGATTGTAAATTACGTAAGTCGAATCACTTTTTATGTAATTTCTATCATTTCTAAAATCTAAATTCTAAAAAAAAAACATTTTTGCAAGCAGTTTCCTACATTTTTAATTCCTAAGAAAATATTAAAATTGAATCATTAATCTAAAAAAGTTATTGCTTGGGAAAATGTAATTTTTAAATATTATCAGATAAAAAAACATTTTTTGTCGTAAGCGCTAATTGTCGTATTATCGAACTACCCGTATCATCAATCATTCCAAAAAGCATATTAAAATATTAACGAATTTAATCATTATCTCTTATCATGTAAAGAAATATATAATAATCAGCAAAAAAATTGGACATAATTTTTTTTATCAAAATTGATAATCATACAAAAGTGTTCATTCATTATAATTTATGTTGCGTTAATAAAAAATAAACCATGTAAAGAACTTTATCAGAGATAAATTGAGTTAATCTCTATATCAAATGTAATACAATCGTTATATTAATAAAAACTACATGATTCTATCATATGTATTAAATAAATATAATTTTTGTGACGCATTCTATTAATAAGTCATTTTAATAAAACGAGAATGTATGCTTAATTTGATTATAATTTATTCATTTAATTCAGCCAGTCATTTCCTCTCTTTTTTTTTATTACCGAGTATGATGAACATCTCTTAGCGAGATACCCAGAATGGCAACAATTCCTTTTAAGACGTGCAATATTAATGTAATGTTTATACATTTAACGGTCCACAACATTATCGATAGGTGTTACCGGTGACAAATTTCAGACATTATTATTTTTTCATATTTGCTTTAAAAATGTAGTACACCTATCCCTCGCTTAACACGATACTCGCTTAACACGGTTTCGCTTTAGCACGATTTAGATTTAAGCAGACATGCACACAGCTGCGGGAATTTCCAAGAATAACGGTTAGGGTATATATATCTGGACGACAACTGTCCATTTTAAATTTAAAAAAAAATGGTACACCTGAAATAAATATCTTTTTTCATAATGTTTCAATAAATGTTCTGTTCTATCTACCTATTTCTTTAATATTTCTAAAAAAGAACGTATCCTCTCTTTTTCATACATTTGCTAGACTCGCTTAACACGGTTTCGTTTAACACGGCTATCTAGCAGAACCTATCTTCCGTGTTAAGCGAGGGATGGGTGTATATGAAAATTAAGAATATTAGGTTAGTTTTGTGCAAGGCAATATTTTTCGGCAATATTAGAGTTAAAAATTAGACTTTATTTCAGAGTTATTTAAATAATACATGCGCAATGCAATACTGATCAATGTTAAAATTAGTTTTCATAGGTGTGGGATCGGACATTTTTTTTATTACGGATATAAGACTTATTTATATTGAGCAGCATAGTATTCTAATATTAGTTGTAGAGTGCAATGAAGCCAATATGAGGTAATACTGTATAAAAACGGTGTGACGTCACGATAGCAGTCGCTAAGCCGGGGCAGGTGTGCAATCGGCGATAGTGCCAGGTGACAGGTAGAGGTTAGAGGTCAACGGGTCACCTGAGGCGATGTTCTGGCGAGAAACGCCCGTCTTCTCCTCGGCCAGATGCAGCAGCGGCTTCAACGGCGACGCCTCCACCAGCGCCAGCAACTGGTTGTGTGCGCCCTTAAGCCGGTCCATTATTTGCGCTAGGTCCATCGCAACTAGCAGACTGCCGCAGGTTTACCAACCAAGCGATAGCAACATTATTAATGGCCATATCTACTCTACAAAAAAATATCAGTTAATTTATAAAAAAAATACCTAATTCTCTTTTAACTCCATCGTCAAAAAATTAAATTCTCTTAATAATTTTCATAAGCCGAAAAATGTAAGAATACTGTATTTTTTTACCGTATTATATAATAACAAAATATATCAAAACGACATTTAGTATAGTTTAAAATAATATTAAAAATCAAAATGCATAGCTAAATCATTACTCTCACTATATTTTAATCGATTTATTTGAATTGGAATGAGGAGTCGACATTGAAAAGTTTAGATGAACTGCTCCATTTTGACGCTGCATCAGCTGTTGTAGGATTTTTTTTTGAGTCGTAAAGCAATTTTATATTGATATATTTTAATATAAGATATAAATCCACTTTCCCTCATTTCTGAGGATCGTGACCATGTGCATGATATGCCTTATGGAGGACCATGGACATGGTTTTCATGGGAATATATAGTGCAGGATTACGGATCATTTATTATAAGAGGTTAAATCAGAAGCATACTGTTAATTGTGATCTCTATAGTGAATTGATTTCTATTATGATTGTTTGAATCAGAACTTAATCAGAAAATAGTCAGAAATTAAAGAATTATATTAATTCTTCATCAATATCTCGACTTTTTTAAAGAATTTTTAATGGATTTCTTTTTGAGTCGTGAAGCGATTACATATTATTATATTTTTATATAAGATATTAATCCACTTTCCCTCATTTCTGAGGATCGTGACCATGTGTGCATGATTCCCTTTATGGAGGACCATGGACATGGTTTTCATGGGAATATATAGTGCAGTGGTTTCTATACCGAAGAGCGCTGCTGCCTGCTTCCTAGCTTATATTTTTGACAATTATTTTTTTTGTGAAATGAAGGTCGTCAGCCTTCATCCCACCCCTCTGTTGACCACCGTCACTTAGAAGTATTCAGAATGGTCACCCATCTGAATGCTATCTGTGCTTATTGGCAATTAACTTTAACGATCATAATTTGATTGTAATTACTTCCAAACTATGACGGGTTTAATAGATTATTCTAAGAATAAAAATAGTTATTTATGATATGCTTCATAATTTGGTCGATATTTAGGATTTTTTAACTAATAAATATGACGCGTAAATAACAACGTTCTCGGCTATGTCTCGACGCAGACTGAACTCTCGCAGCACGTATCAATCGCACGTTTCACTTGCGCTAGGCACGTTGTACCGAATGCGAGCGAGAAGATATTTTTTGTTCAATCTACGTTCTACTCTCATTAATTGTATTTTACGAGTATATAAAAAAAATCATTAGTAAAATGGACAAGAAAAATTCTATAGGGTTTGATTTAATATCCAATTCAATCTGCACGTGTGGTCGGGCATTTTCGTGATGAAACACTACTTCTTTTTTGTTTACCTGTAATCACACCAAACACTACTTTTTATGGATTTCGGCCTTTAAAGTTATCAACGGGGCTTGTCCACGTATACCCCAATGTCGTTTCCGTGTTACATTATTGTACACTAACCATTTCTCGTCTCTAGTCACCAATTGCTGTAAAAATGGGTCGTATTTTGTCTCGCATTCATAGCACCACATGTTGAAACAATCGAATTAATTGGCTGCTGACAATAGATAAGGGATCTAATCTTTGCACTGCGAAACCATCCCTATATGATGCATATTTCTTACCACGGTTGATTAGTTGTCTTACCTTTTCACCGTGTCAGTGTGGATCGGTGTCATTTTTGATTTTTAGCTTGTCGTCATCAGACTTCAAGAGTCGCCCGGTCCATGGTTTATCAGGCAATGAAAAATCTGAACTTTGTAACCTTGTCAGTCAAACTGCGGCCATCTTCTCTTTCTCTCTTCTATTTATCAGTTCCAAAAAAACATCTTTTTTACTAGGATCTTACAAAAAAGTATTTTAAGTTAAGTTAACTTTAGGATCAATCCAATATATTGATATTCAAGAAAACCCGTTCAGCTTGATCCTCGTGGTGACTACGCCACTGGTTAACGTACACTATGTACATATGCACATGTTCATTTTCAATGTGTTTCCGCAAAATGTGCCGTGTGATAAATATTACGCATGTATAGATTTATCACACGGCACATGTAGTTTACATGCATGCAAAATACATGAAAAAATTGCTAGTTGAGAGTATGCGAAATAAATAAAGCGTATTTCCATGAATCATTATTCAGTAGTGCTCGGTGATAGCCATCACGACGGTCGTAGAATTTGATCGAAGATGGTTGAATGTACTTGCGAGTTCGTGATTCTTGACAAGATCACCGAAAAATGGGAAAAACACTACGACACGTGCAACGTCAGACTGGCCGAGAGAGAAGCGATGGGCGAATTTCCGCAGGGTCGGCCTAGGTAAACAGAAATTTATTTATAGTCGCGCAGACAAGTACAATGATTATATTTTAAAATCGATGAATCAGAAATGGAAATGCATAACAGTTAGAGCAAACAAAAAATATCATATCCATCTAATCATACATATGTAGGTGCACTATCAGATGCTAATGATATTCTATAGATTCGCAACAAAAATAGATATTTTCTAATATTGACTTGAAATAATATTGGCTTGTTCGGAAAGTCATTACGTTTTTTCCTAACAGAGGAAAATTTTTTGAGATTCGGTTCTCCAAAATGTTTACGAACCCGTAAGTTTTATGCAAAATCGTGCGGTCGGTAAAGTGTTAATATAAACTCCCTTTTAAATGATATTGTTATCTTACATACACATATGTAGGAGGAAAATAAAGCGAATAACTCGAGGTATTTATAAATACGATAATGGCTTGTGGTTATAACGTAGAGTCACTAAGTATACAGGTGGACCTCGACTTTCGCACATGATTGGTTCCTGAAAATGTGTGCTAAAGTTAAATGTTCGAAAGTAGAGGGATGTAAAAAAAAAACACCAAAAATTGTACTTAACTACGTACATATACTAATATGTACGTAGTTAGTACTAAGTACATATTAAATAAAAATTATATTCTCTTAATAAACCTGTCAAGGGTTAATTGTATTTTACTACTTTTTTCTTTTCTTCATAGAGAGTTCTGTAACATGCAGTACTATTATGAATCGCTCTACGCACTTAAGATATGCGTTCTCCATTTGGATCACATTCTTTCATAATATTCAAAAATGTCTCGAGATGCGTAAAAGTCTTCTGGTTCTTCTTCCTCACTTTCAATTTATATACTATTTTCGTTCTCTTGTCGGTCCGTTAGAAATTAATTAGTCAAGGGCTCAGAATGAGATTCAATCTATCTCATTAACATCTCTTTCACTGCTAAGTTTAGAAGGTTTTATGACCAGGGCAACTGATCTGTCATTCGATAAGAATGTACTGATTAGGCATCTTCCAAAATAAACCAGTCTCATCTGCATTGAATATTCGACTAGAGGTATATTCTCCATCTTCAATAATTTTGGACAATGACGAAATAAAGTCTTTTGCAGCATCTTCATCCGCATCAGCTGATTCTCCAGTGAATTTAATATTGTGTAAAGAATACCTTGTTTTAAAATTTGAAAACCAGCCGTTACTTGCATGAAACACTGTGTTAGAATCTTCGTTTAGTCTAGTCTTCCAATCTTTATGCAAAATAAGAGCCTTAGCTTGAATCATTGAAGTACTAAGAGGGATGTTTTCTTTATTTTGATTACTTATCCAATAACACAAAGATTTGTCCATTTCATCCATCGCTATGCCGTGCCTTTTGGAATCAATTTTTGAAAAAAAAACGATTTTTCAAAAATGTGCGAAATAGCGAATTGTGCGAAAGTCGAATGTGCGAAAGCTGAGGTCCGCCTGTATATTGAAAAAAAAATATACAAGAATGAAACCTCACTTTATTTTTATGCAATGAAAAAAGTTAAACACAATAAAATTCATCAAAATTATTTGGACAAATTAGGCGTAGAATGAAGTATCATCTTGGAAGCGGAAGTGGAAGGCAAACGTCTGAAATCGTTCCATATTGCGAGAAACAAAAAAACGATATGGAAAAGCCTCAATAGATCGCCTTACAAAATTGCCAACATTCATTGATATTACGATGGTAACATTGAAACTCATTTTTTTACATTAATGATATTATGTGATGCTTGTCAGCGCTACCAGCGTTGGGTATTGGCCGGAGTGCGGGAGAAGGGGGGGTCTAGCTGATAAGCGCCATGTCGCGCTGGGACTCGGTGCAGTCATACTAACTAACTGTAACGCAGTCTTTATGAATCGTTGCTTCTTACAGCCACGTACCGATCGTCACTTATTTTATTTTTGTTAATATTATTTGGTATTTTTACCTCGCCTTATTTTTTATAAGGCGAATATAAAACATCAGCGAAATGTACTTTTTTATTTTTTTTATTAATATAATAATCTAAATTTTAATCGACGAGCCGCCACTGCATAAGAGTATGAACAAAAGTTATGCTTTTAGAGTCATATATATGAAAAATATCCTATAGCATCAAGATAGGTAGCAGGCTATAGAAACTTGCCATATAAAAGTCAGGGCACCCATACAAGATATAGGGCTATTCTTTTAATCTGTATTTAATAAATTTAACGAAACCACTATTTTTCCATTCACAGATTTTAAATTACCTAGCTCTATATTTTTAGTTTATTCACGCTTTTTGTATTTTGTTGTCAGCTGAATTGATGATTTCGTATGGCTTTTACTTTGTCATTCCTCGCGTGTTGGTCGTTGTTGGGGCTGCCTCTGACATTTCGGAGCACGTCAAGAACATCATTAGTTGGCTACGTAATACTGGTGTAGGTTGATCCACTAGCCTTACGGAGGGGCGGATCCTTCCTTGGACCAAAAGACTAACATTGCACGCCTTAACTATAGTCTAAAATAGCCGCCGGGTGTGGCATTGCTTTCATCCTAATGAGTTTCCTCGATGCCCCTGGGACCTCAAGGACGGGGCAAGTTTGTAGCTTGGAGATGGCTACGAAGCCGGGTCAACCTACCCCGGTATAATCGCATCTCTACACCAATTACTGGTGACAGAGATACTAAGCGTTTCTACATACCTTTGAGTAGTGAATTTTAAGCATTCTTAAAGTCCTAAGCTTGTTTACGTTAAGTGAGGGAATTAATTTATGTGATAGCGGGATGTCATTCCCTTCGATGATTTTTTCAGTGATCGGTCTGCTGGCCATCCCCTCCCCAGTCGGAGTTATAAGGTGAAAAATAGATATTCTGAAACCCCGTGGTACAGGGTTTTTACGTCAAATATACTCTTTGCAAATCAAATTGACACCTTTTCAATATAAAATAGGTAAATTAGATTTGCAAAAGGGTTTTTGTAATTTTACGTAAAAACCCTGTTTTTAAGGAACAATTATACTAGGTAACCCAGAGAGTGGCCGCCGAATGGGATTTTACTGTAAAAGCAAGGTTGGTGAAAGCTGGCGAGTACGTTCAGCGCTCTCGTTTTGTTTTGAAGGCCATCGAAATACAAGTTATTAACATGATATGAATTAGATAACGGAGTGGGGTTAGGCATGGGTAAACGCGTTTATAGCAGGAGATTGTTTAAATCGACTTAGCTGGTCGCTAACACTAATTTATATCAACCGCACCCGCGAGGTTTTGCACAACACACTTTAATTCGCGGTCCTGAAGGGCATTGACATTTTATTTCGCATTCTATGTATTACATATTTATGAGATATGTAATTTGCCCTTGAAAAACTAGCATTTCATAGAAAACGGCGATCTAGAAGGAATTGTTTTAGGAGGGACTTCCGCACACCCCGCTCTCAAAATAAATTTAAAATATTTTTTTGATATTATAGCATATGTTAATATTGCAGACATGCAGACGGTTCTCTGCGATCGATTAACAAATATCTGAAAGATATTCCTAAAGATTATTTATATCATTTAGATATGGGTGTCGGCACACATGATTTCAAAGCATTATTCGGAGACGTTAAGGTAACATTGTATTAATATATTATTCCATTATAAAATGTATCATTAGTTTCTTTGCATGGGAGGTACGTCATCAAGAATGTGGGAGATGGGACAATTAGCGGCCAAAGAACTCGGATGTATAATTCCGACTGGCTGCGATTTGATAGATATGACGGCGTCGTCAAACCGATACACTATGTACAAAGTTGGGCCCGTGCTTACAGTCAACGTAAGTAATAACATATATAACTTTAAACATTTTCAATTAATCTTCCATTCGTAGCACGGAATAGGAATACCGACGCTGTCCGTCGTGCTGCAAGAACTCATAAAAATGTTGCAATACAGCGGCGCTAAAGATCCCATCTTGTTTAGAATCGGTACATGCGGTGGTATCGGCGTCGAGGCCGGAACCGTTGTTGTTTCGGATAAAGGATACGATGGCATGCTCAACGAAACATACGATCTGGTATATTAATCGTATTATTTATACATTTATATTTAATATATCATGTACATTATGTTTTAGCCGATTCTTGGTAAAATGACAAGAATGCCCGTGAATATTGACAAACGTTTAGCGCAAGAACTGTGCGCTGGATCGTTGCCAGATGATGAATTCGAAATTGTCCATGCAAATACAGTATGCACAAATTGCTTCTATAACGGTGAGATGGTTTTGAAAGAACACGGTCTAACAATAAGAAATAGTATATTTAGAGTCTTAAAATATCGACGGGACCTTTAGATTTGCATGGCTGTAATTCAGTGGCGTATTAAGCACTTGAGAGACCCCAGGCGCAACTCAATTTAGAGCCCCCCTTAAAATACTATAATATAAATCTAGTTCTGCCAACCTTAGGAATAATCTAATTCAGCCAACCTTAGGAAAAATCCAGTTCTGCCATCCTTGGGATAAATCCAGTCATGTAAACATGTAAACAATATATCTATAGAATATTCATTATTAACCTTTTTAATACCAAAATGTTTTTTTTTAAACAATAAGGTTTTTAAAATTTGAGGAACCAATCCTCAATTTTTTTCTATGAATTCTATCACTCTTTTACACGGTTTTTGTTATAATTGTATATTAAATATATTTGTATAGGACAAGGGCGTGTCGATGGACCATTTTGTGATTATACGGAAGAAGATAAGATGGATTTCTTAAAAAAATTGTTCAATATGGGCGTTAGGAATTTTGAAATGGAGGTGACGTGTTTTGCGGCTCTCACGTACAAAGCTGGAATAAAATCCGCTGATATTTGTGTTACATTTTTAGATCGGCTGAAAGGGGATCAGGTATTACAATGCTTTGACAAATGAAACATATATATTATTAGAAGCCATTGATATTATTTTAAATGTTATAGGTAACGCTACCGAAAAACGTGAAGATTGGATGGGAACAACGTCCGATGCACGTAGCGATCCGTTATATGAAGCAATATTTAAAAAATCATGGAAAACTACCGTACGGAAAATACTAATCGTTGCAAACATACACATTCTAAATATTTTTATACACCGTTAAGATAAAAAATACATAACTTTGTTTAATATAAATTTATTACGCATCGCATTAAAATAATTCAAGTCATAACAAATCAGCACCATTTTAACAATATCGTTAAGGTATATACAAAAGTGTAATTGTAATTAATATAATTAAATATAGGAATTAAAATATTACATCATACAACACGTAGAGATATAAAAAATTGGAAAGATTATAACAATTGAATTATCGTAGATTGCGATTTATTTTTAGTAGATATTAACGCCAAACACAATGTGGAAAGGTAAGACATGTAATATGAATAGATTTGGGTAATAAACACGTTAACGCTGCATAGATTCATGTCGTAAATAATTTAAATAGACGTAAAAAAGCGTTTGTTTATCTTACTTATAAATATAAAATGGAAGAAATTGTGACGTACCTAGAACGAGATTTCTGAATGATCGTGATATATCTATAATACACATACATCTGGATGGAGGATATTAATTATACTTATACATAGATAAAAGATATATTTTATTATATATATAACACTAACAACACTTGTTGCATTATCTTGTATATTAATATATATATAATATTTAAATGAATTAATTATCGATCATGATCATATAAAAAAAGTAAATGTTAAGTGAAGTATATAAAAATTAAAAATAGCTGACTAGTTAATCACTATTTTTATTATTCCTAAAATCCATCACAGTCGTCACGGACACGTTGCGCTTCTTTTAATCGTTATATATATATATATATTTTCAAACAAGCTTCATTCATCTTAATGTATCTAAATAATGAGATTCGTTATAATGTACGTTAATCTTAATAAATCATATATATACGACAAAAAAATTTGATTATATTTACTATTTTGTATGGTTTGTGATATGTAAAATTGGTGTTTTTGCATTCTCACTTTGTGATTTATGAAAAATACTTAATAAATTAATAACATTATGTACCTAATTGGTATGAAAACGTTGCTAAAACATAGACACGGAAGCAACGTCATAATAAAATAGCATTTTTAAAGCGAAGGCCTCATATTACAAAGAAATAAATATATATTCTAATACGAGCATACTTGAATATACAACATGTTTTGATTTAATATAATATATATGTAGATATTTCAACAATCATTTATCTATCAACAATCTATTTCATATTTATTTAAATTTTTTTTATATAAATTTCCAAAATAGTCCAATAATATTTCTTTTATTTTAATTATGTGCTATGTATTATTTTCCTTAACAATGAATTAAGCTATTGTTTTAATTAGAAGTCATGGAATGTTAGGATCACAATTAAGTTTTAATAGAGAAATGCACATACAGTGATACATCGTACTTCGGACATTCCAGAGTTCAAACTCTTAAAAGTGCAAGAAATTCGATTCTGAGTTTGAATGTTTCTTTCAATTTTAGAAGCTGTTAAGTTTATATTATAAATAAAATTGTCTTAAGGAAAAACTATACGATTAGAATTGATTAATGAGTTCAAAATCTTCAGGATTAACAATTTCCTATATCCGATGTCGTGGCTCGTACAGAGGTAACATTAATCTCTTATGGTTATGTATTTAATCACAAAAGAACCTGGGAGTAAAAGTGAATCTAACAATGCACCACCAACGCAACTTATAAAGTTTTTATTGAACTTTGCTTTGAAATATATTGTAATGCCATTTACTCATCGTCAGATAAATTAATAAATGGAACCAATGTTATGGCTTGTAGGTTATATGCATATTATTTCGATAATACAAGTTAACCGCGAGTGAGCTAAGTTAGTAATCGGATAGATGTCCATCGAAAGCTATGAATTCAGGGAATACTTTACAACACTGGCCAGGGGGTATATAAGTGGAATTGAGCTTTTACCTCGGCATGTATTGTAAAAATATTTATGTAGGTAGTCTGGCCCATTGAAATGAATTAATTTAATGTCACCTACCCTGTGTTGATTAAAACAAATAATATAAAATTTCAATCCAACAGAAATAATATTAAAATTACCCAGTGTTGTAGTTTAACACTTTGGCAAGTATTAGTGTAAGACACTTCCTTTGTTTCTTTAAAAATCTTTAGAATCTTTATTGAGTGAATGTCACTTTGACATCTTTCTGTTATGTCTTCTATCCATCATATTAAAATAAATAAATAAATAATCTAACATTTAAATCGAGTTTCTGGAACGAGTTAAACACGAGGTACCACTGTATAATATTTAAAACGTATTTTTAAAATAAAGATAAGCCAATAAGTACTTGAAATTGCCAAAAATATTAATTTATATAGCAACTCAAGTAGCAATATATGAATAACGCCACTATAATAGCATAAATATACGTCAGGTACACAATTTCGACCTGATAAAATGTGCTTCAACACTTAATTGACAAAATACTAATTGATTAATTTTCATAATTAAATTTCAGCTAAAACGGATATGAGAATAGTATTAAAAATATTTAAGCAAAAACGTTAAATGGAAGTGAAAGAAGGAAGACATGTATATTTATTGAAAATTTCAAATATCACTAAAACACCCAGGGGATTAAATTTTACTGGGATACGAACACATCCAAGCAAGGGTGTAACAGCCACACGAGCATTCGGAGAATTGTTCAAAGGACCGGTGCTAGAATAGATCAATAATACAAGAAAATTGAATTAAACGTATAGAATATCATACGAATGCCCGAACTTGAATCAGGATCAACAATTTAAACATAATGCGACAAAGTATACACAACTGTTCAAACAGGTTTGTGCAATAACGTAGAGTATAACAGGTTATTTTTAATGCAAAAATTTGTGGCATAACGATTTATCAATAAATGCATTATTCGATATTATTACATTAGTTTTGAAAATATAAATCTAATTTAATGATCATCATGCAACTACAACGTTCTATATGAGGTATATTTATTTTATAGTTTATTAAAAATGGGAATTCAAATATATTCAGTCCTGAAACACGGTTTCCAATTACATATAATCTAAAGTGATTGATATACGTACACGCGAAATGAAAATCTCTAAATAATCAACTATTGATACTAGATGATATAGTTTTACTAGTTAAATGTAAACCGAACACAATAATGTCTCATCTATTGTATAGTGTAAATATTCTATTATTTATATTTGAAAGTCCCACTATTGCGTTAAGAGTTCTAAGTTTATTTTCACGTTTTTTTTCTATAATCATTTTTGATTTAATCGTATCGGAAGAGTACAAAAGAAATTCAATTTGATTAGAATGCTCGGATTTTGTATAGATTGTATTGTCGCTTTAAACACGTTTTATATTTTCAAAACCCACTGTCTTTCAATTTAGAATGCAGCTGTTTTAACTTCAGTTTGAACTCCAAATTCGTAACATAAACACTGGACTTTGTTTCTTTTAATTTGGCATTCAAATGAGCTCTGATCGAAGCTCTATCTAGGTTTGGTTATGATGCTTTATGTTTTTTTCTGGCATCTCTTCTGGCATCGATTGTAGGATGAGTCTTTAATTCTCTGAAATCGAGCTAAAATATAAAAAATATATATTAAAAATGAGATAAAAACATAACAAAATGCATAATATATACGTATATACCAGTTCTTCATCATCAGGTACTCTTGAAAGCAAATCTAACACTTCATTATTAGGTATTGTGTGGGGACGTAATATCTTTCTAGCAAATTTATTGATACCTAATATAAAAATTATAATTATTATATATATTCTTTTAATAATATTCATAAAACAAGGTGTAATAAATTGTACATACCCCAAAGCATAAGCAAATATCTGATAGGAATGAGAAACAGAACCAGACTTGCGGCTAAAAGTAAAAGGATAGCTAACCAACTTAAATACGGCACTGTAAAGTTAAATAAACTGAAAAAGAGAGATAGATTTAGATTAAGACGAGTAAATTATACATTTATATTGGATAAATTTTATTAAAAGTCAAAATGTTTACGGAATGACTTTTAATTTTGTAAAAAAAGATGACGAGGAGATAAAAACACAATAGTATTAACATCCAAATTAATGAAGAGACAGTTATGTCAAGCAACGACTGCTTTCAATTAATGAAATGATGCATGATTAGAATAAAATATTGAGAACAAATCCAGAAAGATGCCTCCCTGCTCTAAAAAGGATTGTGCGGCAGTCCCTCCTATAGTGTTTTCTTCTCGTTCCGCCTTTTCTACAAAACTCCACATTTTCGAAGTCAAATTACGTATTTCGTAAATATGTAATACATTTCGGCTCCATATAAATATCAATGATCTTTGATTGGCAACAAAATATAACAAGTACGCGTGAACAAACTAAAAATAGAACGAGGTGTTTCAAAATA
The DNA here is from genome assembly GCA_022495035.1 of Philopotamus ludificatus. Lineage (NCBI taxonomy): Eukaryota > Metazoa > Arthropoda > Insecta > Trichoptera > Philopotamidae > Philopotamus > Philopotamus ludificatus. The sequence goes on along the minus strand of JAGXCT010037150.1, from coordinate 151,042 downwards.
TGTGAATAAAAATGTTTGATGTTTTAATTTCGTTCAATTTACAAAATACATTTAAAAAACCTAATCCCAATTTTCATATGGCTGCCTAATCTTCTATTGGGCGGATTTATATGGCATGGTACTTATCTCGGTGCTATAGGAAGGAATCGCTAACCGTTAATTTAACTCATGTAGGTAACATGCATATTATCTATATAGTCTTCTATAAAACGAATTTCAATAGCGTGGTCCCTATCTCGCCGTTATAGGAGGGTTGACTGTATACACATGTTTCACAATTTATATGAAATTTTAATATGCTTTAGATTTTTCTGATGAGTTATTGAATTATTTGCATTACAGTAATCATAAAAAATATTTATCAAAAAGCACAACTAGTTAATTAGCTACTCTAGATGCCGAGAATATGTGATTATAATTTTTTATTTGAAAACAGATAGGTTTGAATATGTTTAACTTATTGAAACCCTTGAAAATACGTTTCGTAAGGCCGAGCGCTTCCTCGTTTGACGCTGTCCGCTCGGACTCTGAGACGCCTGTAGCCTTACGGGAATTACCAAAAAAGATGTGGTACTTCCTCTGAATCTATGTTTGTTTTGGTGCATCGCTCTTGTGCATTATGTTTGGGTACCTCATTTGACACTGTTTTGTTTAGAGCTTTGCCCTTTAAGAATGCATTCTATGCGCTAAACGAGGCCTTACTGTATATTTAAATAAATCATAAAATTGGTTCATTCCATAAACTATTTGATTTGTTGTTTTATATATGTGTTTATTACTTTTTGACTTCTTCTCCTAAGGAAGCCATAAAACCAATAGAATTTTGAACACTTTGGGTAACTTCTTGTATAGCCTGCAATCTCTCTTTCAAAGATTTCTTTTCTTCCTGTAAACATAATTACAGATTAATAAAATAAAATCAATCAATTGCTAAATAACAACTAATCATATTATAAAAAACCTTGTCTTGTTCCGGATCATCCTCATCTTCTTCTGCCAATAGATCATCGTCATCTATCGGCTGTTGCAAATATGTACCACCTTTTTATAAATAATAATATAAATATAATTAAAAATATGCCATATTTTATTAAATTATTAAAGTTTCATACCCGTGATCCAAAATACGAGCCAATTTCTGGCAAACAAGAGTAGAAGAATAAAAGGTGCCATCCACGGTTCAAAATAATAGCAAGCTACGATCCATCCTAGGAGCGCTATGAACGATCTCAGTCGCGATTCCCATTCAAAACACGCTCTGCATAAAATTAAAAACGATATAACAAATTGAATCATATTTTATCAATTATTAAATTAATTTACATACTGTAAAATTTTGCCGATCTCTATGAACCACATGATTATAGATTTTAATCTAATTACGTTGCGGAGGAATACTTGTCGTTTGAATTTGATCTCGGTCTGCATGTATTTTTCTTCGCGTGGATTTATCGCACGTATACAACCTTTAATCTGTTTAAAATAAATTCAAATTTAATACAAATCGCTTTAAATAATTATTTATTTATATGGATATATTCTTACGGGATTCCAAATAACTGTCATCTCTAATAATATCTGCGGACAATTTCCCTTTGCTCGCGCTCTCATCTTTTTATCCTTCAGCGAATACCAACGCTTGTCTCCATTTTTAATATTTAACAGTGGCAAGGATAACTTTCCGAGAAACTCAACTTTATGATCGTGATCCTCGTCATATACAGTAATCTCGAGTACCGACGTTATATCCTTTACGTTACTAAAAGTATATAAATATAGTATATATATGATTATTACGTAAGATATTTAAATATTTATTATAGATATTTACAATGTAAAAATTTTCATCCAATTCGGTGCTAATGTTTTGTATTCCGTGTGAGTTTGCAATCGAGCGTTGATTAATTCTAAAACACAAAACGGATCGGATTTTCCACCGAGATCAGCGGCGGCGAGACCTTTGGCTCCGAAGACTTTGACGCATAGCCATCCTACTCCTCCCGAACCAGTTTCATTCCACAATCCTAATTTATGCCATTTCTGATGAATACAAAAATATATTTTTATCAAGTATTTAAGATAAATGATATTCATATGATTATATCGTTGACGTACAAATTTATTTTCAATACTTAATCTCTCTTTAGGGTTATCTTGATAGTTTGTCAGATCGGTAATCGTTTCCGATGAAGTGGTACCACTAATTGTTAATAATAGAAAAACTTTACCATTACCGTCTTCTAAATTTCTCTCGATATTGTGCGTTTTTTCACGTTCTAACATACAAAGATCAATTACACATCTAAAATAATTTTAAAATATTAAAATTTTATTATTTACATCCAATTAATAACATTAGTCGCTGATTTACCTTCCTAAAAAATCGTCTTTTGATTGTTTATCTCTATCCCATACGGTAAGTTCTAATAATTGTTCTTGATCGTCGTATAAATGTAAATCAAATTGTTCTAACCAACATGGATCTAGAGAGCGCCAAATTACTTTACTCTTATATTTTTCATTACCCAATCTAAAAAGCGTTTAGAATACATTAGTATGAAGTTATACAATAAATATTTAAATTCATCTGAAAGAATACCTAAATTTAACATATGGGTCGCTGGAGCCAGTATCTTGATCCATCGCAGTGAGACCTTTCGCTTCTACCAAAACAATCGTAACAACGGAACTCCAAATTTGGCATTTAAGTCTTTTGTTAACGTCACATAGACGAGTGTTGCGTTGGAAGTACTAAAATAAAAATGAAATAATTAGTAATAAATGATTTTTATTTATATAATAATTTAA
>JAGXCT010037150.1:135874-148207 GCA_022495035.1 Philopotamus ludificatus | reverse complement strand
ATCATATAACAATTTTAAAATAAAATTTCATTCAACGGTTATCAAAATATTATAGTTTAAATAAAATATTAATGAGAATCATTTTAAATATTTTATTTATACAGCCAACCCTCCTATAGCGCCGAGATAGGAGCCATGCTATAGAAACTCGCTTTATAGAAGACTAGACAACCATACAAAATTTGGGGTTAGGTTCTTTCAATTGCAGTTTTGTAGAAAACGGTGATTTTATCAGTAATGTCGCTTTATAGCAGGAAATGCTATAGGAGGGTTAATTATGTTTCTTGTACTATAGAAAAATACTCATTTTTTAAAGCATTCTTTTAGTAAAAGTAAAAAAAGATTTAAAAAAATGCAATAGGGAGTTAAAGAACAAGTGAGATGGTGGAATCAGATTTGTCGACTGTAAAATATCATTTAAACCCTTTAACCACTATGGTCACGCCGGTGTGACAACTGCTTATTGCGACACGTGCTGGAAGATTTGTGTAAAAGTTATTTGGATAAAAATGGTTTTATTCGATTCATGAGAATATCTAGAAAACCCATAAGTGTTGTTAGTAAGTTTATAGTTTTAGCTATATATTTGTATTTGCAAATTTATTGTTTAAAGTGTTTAAAGACTTAAGAAAAGCTCTAAAAAATAGGATTCTTAATGAACTCTTGAGCAACGAAGATCTTTTGATCTAAATCATCGATACAATATTTTCCCTATCTATCTATTTTGGAACTCTTGTATAATTTAGAATTATTTTCCACCTAACAGACCGGACTTGGACATGAGGAATATTTTTGACGTTACCGAAATCCCTGCGTTATGCAGTTTTGCGTTAAATCGAAGATATTTGTTATCTTATAAATTAAAATTAACGCATTCTTTGGAACTTACATATCTTGAAAAATCGCAATGAGAATTATCTGAAGCTACGATCTTATACCATTCTTTTACATAATCATGCTACACCTTTAATCTGGATTAATGAAACAAGACATTGGACAAAAAATATTGAACTAGAAAAATGACTACGACTTTTGTTAAATATCACAAATAGGTGGACATTAAGGATTATTTCTAGGTGCGAGAAATCAATCTGCCTGGAAACGTATGGAATGCGATCCGCGATAAATAAAACTGATTCATTTTTGACAAAAAATAGTTATGTAGAACATGTTTTAATCGTCATTGGGTTTTTGCATTTGTTGGGATGTATTTAGAGTAATTTATTAAAATTTGGTCTGATAATTATAGCATTACAATAATATTTACCATAACAACCTGATATTTTCTTTGTTTTTATAGTAGGAATAAATACAAAAGTGAAAATTATTTTAGGCAGTAACATTGTTTGTTTATCAAAAATTACATTTATTTTAGCTTATCTGTGTATTATGTTTGTATTTTATTATCATAAAAGATGTATGTTTTTATGTTATTACTTCTTAACTATTTTCATTGTTACGAATTTACCCTATGAACAATATCTCCTTTCTCCTTGAGTTTCGGAAAATGTTGTCCAATTTTTTCCAGCATCACATCGCAAGAATTCGCTCGTTTTTCAGCAACCAAGGGTAACAATAGATCTCCATCCAGCCTGTATTGTGATCTAACATTAATTATTTTTAGTCCTAATATTTTTTTTTTGTGTATACGTTCGTTATCTGGTCAGGTCACAAACCTTTGGCTCAAATCAGATGTACACGACGTTCCACTTTCACTATTATTATCTCCATCAGCATTCTTATTATCACTACTAACAAGTCCACTATCAGTCTCAGATATATCGTTGGGAGATAATTTCAAATTTTCTTCATTTAGTTGCACTTCTTCAATACGTATAGCGGGACAATTATCGCGCTTGGGAAACAATTCTTTTTCCAACAAGCTCAATTCGCTCTTTGACAATTTCAAATCAGATCCGACCTCGCCGTTTTTCGATATTTGTTTTGCGCAGAGCAAATGTTTAATAATCTTAATTTTGGAAGAAAAGTTCATTTTTTTTAAACCATCCATAGGCGAATCGATTACTCTGAGACTCTCGAGAGACGCCGATTTTCTTATGGGACTTGTTTCCTTTATAATATTTATGACCGGAGTCGTAATATCTTCTTTGCTGGTGCTCAAGTGCGATTGGATTTTATTTTTTTTATTATTGTGTATACCCAATTTGTCGCATTGTTCGTGGACCGTCTCCTGAATCTCTTCATAAATATCTTCGACTTTCGCGTGTATCTTGTCGTGGATTTTTGTCAGTTTATTTTTGACACGTTTCATCTTGCTGTTGTCAACTTCAGCCATTTTGTCAATAATTATATTTTAAAACTCCTGGATTAAATTATAAAAAAAACGCCAAATATTTAAAATTGGTATTATGATTCATATCATCGTCATATTGTTATCCGAAATAATAAAGTTAAAAATCTAAATTTGACAACGCGTTAACAAATTACTGTGTGGTTTTGATGTAGTAATCCGATAAGATAAAAGAATTTTATTAATAAATAAATATAATTATCCTGAAAGCATTATTCGTTTCTGTAGGATATATTGATTACAAAATAAGTGGATATCATTGATGTATAATTTATTACAGATTGAATATAAGATTGGACATTAGAATCGATATAGCTCAGATTAGTGGCGTTGGATATAAAAAAAAATTAACTGATTTTCTCGTCCGTCTTACTCACACTATCCGAAGATAACAAAAAACATGCAATTCTTTGATGTCGAGACAAAGAATGCGACCCCTTTTATCCCCTAACTGTGAAAGGAGATGAGAAATAAAACGTTTATAATAATATAAGTAGAAAATGGAAATGGCTTTCTCCAAATCAAACTCCCGTTTCAATCCCCCAAGTCCTGGTTTAACACTATGAGAAGTTCATGTGTGCATTTGGTTGGTTGTAAGAGGAATAATTTATTACGAATTATTAAAACGGAGTGAAACAATTACTATAGTTGTTTACTATCAATAATTGGAAAGATTAAACGAGAGAATAAAAATCAAACCTCCAATTTTGTTTGGTGGTTTGATTTCTATTTTTTTTAATTACTCGGTTTAGTTTCGATTTTTTCAACAGAAAGAGAATTATTATTCTCCGATTTTCTTTAACTTTAACTAATATAACTACTTAAAAGTCGAAAACCACTCGAACGAGTATTTCAATTCAAAGCCGATAAGTGTTTTCAAAAAAGGAATTGAAAAACTAGAACGAAAATGGGAAACAATTTCTAATAATGATGGAAATTATGTTTTATATAATTAGAATATCAAAAATCATGTAAATTCAAATTGTATTTTTTTTTATTATTAATAAATGTTGAATTTGTATTTTTAAATAATGATAAAAAATACTATTACTGTTTTTCTTTTAACACGGAGATTTATTTTTGACGCGATATTGCAATAAAATTGCAAATTCCTTTGCAAATACTTGGCAGAATTGCCAAAAGTTCTCTGTTGCATGTAATCAACGCATCAATTACGATATAGGAGGATAAGCATCCCTCGCACAGATCGTCCAATTAATTCCAAGAAATTTACCGGTGTTGCTTCAGTATGCGGTCTATTGAAATTTATTAATCTTAAACGCATAACAACGACTGTTTATTATAATTTAAAAAAATAATAACAAATTAACATTCTTGTCATTCAGGAATGCCTAACACAAATCATCGATCTCTTTGTTCATTCTTAATTGAAACACTTCTCATTTTTGGCGTCTAATCGTATATTTTGCAACGATTTTAGCTCCATAAACAAATTTTACAAGCGATTTCTAAATATTATTGTCGAAATTACTCAAGATCAATTAAAACAAGAGATATGCGTATTTGGACTTAGGGCCAAAGGAAGAACCACTAAAAAACAAATAAATACACATCACGATTTAAAGGTAGACCGCATAGTAGAGAAGAACAGTTACGGTAGACCGCATACTAAAGCGGCATTAAATAACTCGAAAAGGCGAGATAATTTAAACTTGTTTGGGCTAAAATGTATAGACACCATAGAATATTAAGAAAAAATCAACGAATTTCTTTAATATCATTGAAAATTTAAAAAAAATATTCGTTATATATTTTAAAAAAAGTGCGATGCCTCTCGCAAATTGATTTTATATAAATTTATTTAATTTTGTTTATCTGTAATTGAATAATGTACACATGTCATTATTGGCGATAAGCCACGGCTTATGCAAAAAGCAGGTGTCGTACAATTTCATGAATTTTCTCGAATATATAATATAATATTTTTAAGTGGCAAAGATCAACTTGCTAATGAAAACAAAATCGCTTGAGCATTTGCCAAAAATGTATATTTTTTTCATTAAAAAAACATGTTTGTTTGAAATGATATTTATATAAACAGCATTTACAATATGCAATATTTTATAAACGATAACATCAAAAGCAATTTTATTCCGATGTTGATTATCATTAGCGTGTTGTAATTCACATTCCCTTGAAGTGATTTTATTACTTAGACATTAACATCCCTAATCGATTATTTGTGTTTTAATATTTTACAAATGGTTCAAAATAACGACCGAGCTAATGACCATAACGCCTCGTAATTCAGACTATAAAATATATCTAAAAATATTTGCGATATAAAAAGATAGAATCGATATAGCAATGAAAGTACATTTACAAAATTGGTCAATTTTGTTCATTTCCCGTTTTCATTGTACGCACACGTACAATGAAGGCCTTGCCGGTGTTGGCTACTGGGACCTTCACCGGTTTTTTTTAGAAAAAAAAACTAAATAGTCATATCCTATTGATTTTTTTAACAAGACTCGATTTCGGATAACATTATTTAAATAAAAGGAAACCATAAACAAATGGCGTCGTACGGATGAATATAGATTTGTAATTATTGTCTGTGGTCTAAAAAAACATTTGAATGTCACTTTGTAATATACAAATAAGGCGGCACAATTATTTTTTAAATATATATGCCGTAAACACTGCGCACTGTTAATCACTGTCGCCGTCACTGTCACTGTCATTCACGTTTGACATTATGTTTTTTTTAATTCACTATTTATTGGCCGAAAGAGTCCAAACTACGAGCGAAACGCGCGTACGACCAAACGTCACAACACCCCAGACCAAACTAAATGAACTATCAAAAAAATATTACACAGCGTGACTCACACAGTATACAACGCCGTATACTTCGTTCGGATAAACTATGTAAAGCGCATATTTTTTCCTTAAATTGATACGATATAGTATGACATTTGTTATATTAAATTGATCAATACGATAATCATAGATTTTTATCTCATAACTGACAATGCAAATGCTATCACGCGATGAGTATAATATGGCACTAATTTCAATAATAAATATTTGTTATTGTCATACTATTTACTGTGGGATGGAGATTATGATATCGTAAATAAATTGCTGCTCATAATAATCCTTTTCATGGAGATCGATTATAGAATATTCATGTAATAAAAAAAATGATACGTAACGGGTTTGATTACAAAATAATTACAATTTCGTGTATGTCTCACACCAGATTTATTGCAACAATATAAATTATATACACATGCTGTATATAGAATGGGATATATGTCACTCTATAATTAATTGTCTATTTATTTACCTGCTCTTTGTCTTCTTGACTTCTGGGCCAGAGTGTAGCGCTGAGGACGACTTCGCCCATGTCCGTTGATCCTTGTTTATTTGTGTCTTGTAGACATAGCACTAGATCTTGTGGTCGTCCCAGTTCCAATGCGGTCAGATCTAAATAGCAGGATCCCATAAAGTCGTCTTGAAGTCCCCAGTCATAGTCAAAAACCTAAAAATCATGTATGATTTTAGAATTAGATACATTTTTGTGTGTAAATATTGTAAGATCTTGTAACATTGACAAGAACTAACTTTTTTACGAAGGCTTGATCGACAATAAGGTCTTAAATTCAGAGGAAAATTATAATAGTATACAGATATTAATTTAGATTAGATAGAAATGATGCATTTAGACAAAAAAAACGCTAAAAATTCAATAATGACCAGATTCTCGGTTTATTTTTTAACAATTACCGCAACTTTATGGTCCACAGTACAGTTGCGTTAAAGTTCGTATGACGATATCGAAAAAAAATATAATTTTGATCCCGACGAACTACTATAATATCCATACCTCTTCTAGTAAAATACGGCTAAAATCGAGAACCCCTTGAATAAATATTTTAAGTTTAACCCGGCAATTTTTGTGATGTGATGGAAATTTTATTTTAATATTTGTTTTATAAAGTTTAATAATTAAATTACATATTATATTCTTTGGGATATTCCATTGGGAAAGTTACGGAAATCATACAAACGGCGACTACCGCAAGATTTACTCGAAACATTAAATAAGTTTTTCCTTATACGTGCGTCATAATTACTTGTTTCTTCTTAACGACATGAATAATTCAATATTTTTTTAAAAATATAAATTACAGATGTATCATAATATTATGGAAAACTATTCGATGTAATTCTGATCGGATAAAATTGCCTATTAATTATTAATTACAAAATTGAATAAAAAAAATAGTCAGTGGCGGATTAAGCATTTGAACTCAGCTGTAAATATTTTCATAATCCCTATATACTGAAATGCTGGAATTATTCATTTGTCAGTATTATTTAGGGAATACTGCAAAATTATTAATTATTTTTGTTATGAAAATAATCTAATGAGATCTGAACTTTGAGGTCCCAGGCGCACGCCACTGAAAATGATATTTTTATTGTGTTACACTTGTCCTTGACGTTGGGCATTAGTAATTTAAGATGCACATTTTATTGATGACTGCCATATAAAGATTTTTGAGTAAATTCTGCGAATTTTTTATTATCAAACTTCGTATAGTGTATTTTTTTTATATCAATCGATGTAACTGTAATTCATTTTCTAATATACGATATATAAATATATGTAACCGATTCATCATAGCTTACACTAGGCTTCATATAATGTTCTAACTTTATTAAAAAAGGATTTAACCCACACACGTTATACATTTATCGAGGGGGAAACATTCGGGAATGTTTTCGCCAGAAAATATCCAGAATTTCGTAAGCCTTGCCGAAATTACAATTTTATCGTCGCTTTGATCGCCCATAGGAAAAGTAAACAGTAAAATAATTCGAATTCGAAAATATCACCTTGATGTGAACGGGTTGGAAGGGGTCCTCCACCGGCACCGTGAAGCTCTCGTCCCAGACAGGATTCAGGTCGCGGTAGATGGTCCTCGACTTGTGCAGCAGCCTTCCGCCGATTTTGAACTTGACGTATGGATCGCTGGTGCCTGCCAACATACCTAACATTGCAACAAACATTGCAACGCAGCACACAATGAGGCAATTAATAGTCAAAATGTCCTATGCTCTGGTACTTGTTTCATTTATGTTCATTCTGCAACGTGCTGAACGATACGATACGAGTGATGTAACGTTAAGAATGGTGAAATTCAATAATCGAAAACTCATAAACTCGCAATTTTATGACAAAATATCTGCTGAAAATATCGACACGACGCTATTTATAGAGAGCGAATCTGTACTACAACATACAAGCACAGACCAATTTTGAGTATTGCACATTCCTTTTATTACATTCTTATACATAAATCAATATTAAGCTTTTTTGTTATATCAGTATAGAGATAAGAAGATAATAATTGCGTTTTTGTTTACTGAATTTGAAAATATTTGTTTTTAAGATAAATATTATTTCTATGTTATCGTTGTTGAGATAATTAGATCGGGGAAACTACGGTTTGGTTTCAATTTTAGTCGTTTAATAAAGCTGTCAACGATTTCGAAACAGATGTTTTTCCAAATCGTTATTTGCAATATCCAGAAAGGCAAAAAACGTCCGGTGCAGAGTCTAGTATTTTCCATTTTTAAATTCCTCGTAGAAATCTGGACCATATAAATTAAAATGAGAAAAATAATTAATGACTTTTGCTGAAAATACCACGGACTGCTAAACACACAGTGCTGGAAGATATGGGAATCAAAAAGGATGGCAGACCCTCAACTATATGTCTTAAAAAGATTCTTTGCTACTTTTGACATCTTGCTAGAAGAAATGATAGCCCAAAGAAGCTCGTCGTGCTGGATAACATACAAGGACGCAGGGAAAAGGGGAGGATAACCGCTGGAGCGACCAAATGAAGACGCCACGGTCTCCACCAGGTAAAGAAACTAATAAATTCTTCTAGTTTGGCAAAGAATCTTTCAATACCTTGATTTAGATGTTAATTATTCAAGCATCATTCGTTTCGTAAGATTACTAGTTCCTTTTGTTGACTTATACATTGTGGAGACAAGGTTTTCATCATCATCACCATATGCGAAAAGCTCTAGCCTCAACAAATATCATTCTTTATCTCATACGCCACGTCGCTTCACCTTCCGGTCAGTCTCAATCATGTAGCGTCTCACTATACACACCGTAGTATTATTTTTCTCCGCGGATAGTAAGGCTTGTTGACCATAAGTCTTTTCAGCATCATAGTTCAGAATCTTCCTCTTCTCTCTTTGCCAGAGTTCAAAATTCAAACTTGTATGTCTAGACAAACCCGAAGTCCTGTAGAGCTTGACCTTGGTCCTCCTTAAAAGGAACCTGAACCGTATATATGCCTTTGAAGGCAAAAGTAGCAGTTGTTTGGTTGAAGGATTCGTCCTTGGTATATGGGCATGTACTTTATTTCTATATTTATATTTTACTACTATACTATTTTACTACTGTACTATATGTTGGTCTCATTCTGAAGGTTAGGGGGTGATTGCGAGTTATCCACCACCACATTATATAAGTGAATGGATTTTTTTCTGTCATGGCAATCACCCATCGTAGCATGCCAATCATCAACAATAGCACTGAAGTCGTGACCTTTACTCTTCACGCTAATGATCTATAACTGACACAATTACTACAATTAATCTGAGCTGTATACTTAATAAAAAAATTCTAAGAAGAACTAAAATAGTATACATCATAAAGGAACAGTTGAAGCGAGGATTGAAGAGCAGGCCCAAGATGTTGCCCAACAAAAGCTCTTCTGGATCCAGAAAAATGCATATAGTGAAAAAAATGTTAGAGCAGATATATTCCAGGAGTTGATGGATACAAAGAATTTATAAAATAGAAGAAGAAGATTGTTAAAAACGAATTTATGCGGGATGAGAGATTTATTCTTAAAGAATTCTGACAAAATCAATACAGCTATCAAAACATCCAGCAGATTTTTCCTTATCTAAGCATTTTACAAATTCATTAAAGTGTAAGTCCTCATCAACGCGATTGCTGCCAAAAATGTTTTTCGATATTTTATGAACTCGGCGCCTGTGGAATTTTTTAATATTGGAAAAATGTGGCATAAATTACATTATTAATCGAGAAAACAAAACCGCAATTATTTTCCAACCGACCCAACAATACGAATTATGCGTTTGTATACGATTTAGAAACAGCTGTAAACTTTAAAATTACAGCGAAAGTAATAAAAGTTGTTGTGGTAAAAAAATGTGTTTAAAAGTTTTATTAAAATAGCTATTTACGAAAACATGTGTTCGTCGGAGATTTTAAATGAAAATATAGGTTTTTTTCTCTGAAAACTGAAGCAATTTCAAATACGAATCGCAAAAAAATATATTATAAATATTTATGAATGTGTTTCGTATCAGAATTAATTATTCTAATGTTTATTCCGCAATGCGTTAATATTACTATATCTAAATTATATTTTTTATTAGAATAATGATAATAATTCTCCATTGGATAGCATGGGTGCGGTGATGTTGACAAGAACAATAGCGTATTGATCTAAAATGACACACCTTGCGTAAATTGTGCTAATTTGCATTGCGTCGTAAAATGTATCCGGATAAATATTTGGTCATAAAATTATGAGATATACTTTGAACCATGAAGTAGGCAAAGAAGTTCTGAAAAAATTGTGCTCGAATCTTGTGTGTTACGCATATTCGAAATAAAAAAAGCATGCAATAAATCGGATACATTATCAATTAAAGTCGTAAAGTTATTCGAAGAATTTTTGATCCTTTGGGGATAGCGTTACACTGTTTCGCAATATCCTGTTTTTAATCACGCCTTTGTCATGCTCTTCATTACATAAAAGGTATGTAAATTAGTTACGAAGCTCAAATTAAATAAACTTTGATACAAAATGGCGACGAGTAATTCGTTGACGCGGAGATTTCGTTAATTACGACTGTGATAAGCGTAGTTTGCAAGCTTTCAAAATATAATAATATAATATTAAATATGTGCACGTGTTATATTGATATAAAGCTTTTGTTATCTTCTTCGGAATATTGACAGCTTCTGTATTTGACTGAAAATCAATATGATTCATCCCCGATGCTAGATAAGAGAGATTGCTCTAAATTTAACATGGTTTATATATCGTTTTGTATCGAGATCGGCGTGTGCATAGCACGTGGTAGATAAAATATGATCGAAAAAAATGTGGCGTCAGCGGCAAAGGCTCGTGTTTCTGATCATGGTACAGCTTGGTGGTCGCCCACTGACCGTTCTTGTCCATGGCCACTAGGTTTTGACCACGCTTCAGATGGATGCGCAGCTGGAAGAAGGAATACTGCCGTAGCTGCTGCTCCCTCTTCTGCAACGTCTCGTCCATAATCTGCAAACAAAAACAAAGTGATTCATTCATAACTCAGCTCTCGGGCCATCAACCGTTCTGCGTGTTGAACTTTACGATCGTCAGGATCTGTTCGTCCTTTGTTAATATGAGCTGTAGGGTGTCGTGTCTCTCGATGCATATTAAGCAGGGTCGGGCATGTATCCATGCATAATACATCGTATGAAGGACATTGTGATTAAATTCAATTTGTCGCAATTTCGCCCGTCTGGACGACTAAGGGGCTTTTGTAGCCGAATTTGCGACTATGCAAAGCAGAATATTGGTGGCTTATCGGCTTATGCTATGTCTGTGATTTCAAAACGTAGAAAATCTCATGCCAAAATATTATTGATTCTCGCCTCTTTGGTTGGATATAAGAAATGAGCAAGAGATCAATGTATAGAATAAAAGGAATTCAAGAAACATCTACCGAGTTTATGTGGTAATATATAACGAGGTCAGGAATATAACTATGAAATTTTATTGTATGCAATAATATCATAAAAAAATAATTTGCGTCATTAAATTTTTGACTATTAATATTTTAAAACGAGTGCAAAATACTTTTTGAAAAATGTTGTCGTGAAATTACTAGGAACGTGAGTAGCTCAAAGTGGAAATCTTTATTATTAATTATAATTATAATGTAATCTAGAGTAAAATGTCTTTTGTGGTGGATATGGTCTATGGAAAAACCGCATAAAAATATGGAATTGTATTATTCCACAAAAAACACTGATATTACTGACAAATTTTAAAAAGATTATGCAATGTTTATAATCTAGTGCAAAATCATTTTCATTAATAGAATTAATATATTGAATTAAATCGTGAATGATGATTTTACTATTATTAATGCAGAAATAATTATTCAGATAATCAGATTATTGAAACCTCCCTATAACGTACACTCCTATAAGATTTTTTTCCTATAACGTCGATCCCTATAACGTATTTTTTTTAAAACGGTAATTAGAATTTTTATAAAAATATTTTATAATTTTATAAAAATAACTAATAAAATGTTACGTTGATCTTCCCTGCCCGCAAGTTGCGAGAAGATTACGTTAGCCAATTACGAAAAGATATCGCTCATCGCGCAAGTCATTTGCGCTGGTTAACACGTAAAAGTGTAAAAAAAAAAGAAAAATGAAAATGTTTGATTTACAGATTTCCTTAAAATCAAAAAATAAAATTGTAAAACCCTAACCCACTATAACCTAGATTCTAGGTCTGTTCTAGGTCCTAGAACATATCTTGACGTTATAGGAGGGTTTACTGTACGTTTTAATTTGAAAGCTGTCAAGAAAATAGTTTTTCGCTAACAAAATGATCGTTCTGTAATGATTTTTTCGGTCAAATCTGATTCCGTAATGCTTATTGTGTCCGTTAATCAATAATAATAATAATATTTTGATGCACTTAACAGGCGGTTTGAACCGAAAAAAAAATAGAATTATTCTCAGAACGAAAATAAGAGCCGAACCGAAAAAATATCAGACTACAGTAATACCCCCAATAGCGTGTGTTGCGATAACGCGAATTTCAAAATAAATCGCGGAATTTACTCTAATAACGCGAGCGCATTTTATTCATGCATAGCTCGACCGTAAACTCTATGCCGTTTAGCTGGGTGCGCCTGTG